>JBAMCL010000134.1:0-119783 GCA_037075165.1 Hirtodrosophila histrioides
TGTGTGTTCGCAAAGACAGTTGCCCTACACAATGGGAGGAAGTTGCAAACACTATGCAGATTGACAGTGAGTGGGCAATTCCTTTATTAATTTAATTTGTTACTAATCTATAAATACATTTACAGTAGCCATTTGCAAGAAGCGCTTCAAAGGACTGCGCGATAGCTATCGAGCAGAGATACGCAAAATACAAACTCGTCGAATCAAAAACTCAAACTGGCCTTACTTTAGAGCATTGGAATATCTGCGAGATATTTTCGATCCAGACGGATTGGTGCCCTTCTCTCCGGAGCCCTTCAACATAGACCTCGATTGCCCGGAGTATGAACACCACAAGCTAGACGACTTTATAATCGATGTGGACAATGACGATTCCTTTGACTTTGAAATAATGGGTGATATTTTCAAGCGTGATTCAACAGAGCCGCAAGGCCATGACTCTGGATCGGAGTTGTCCGGCATCAACAAACCGCACTGTGACATGTCTGCATCGAGTTTGTCCATGTCATTAAACAGATCAGACATTGAAACATCGCCAAGGTTGTTGTCACCAATTCTACCTAAACCCCCGGCTGCAAAACGTGGTCGACGCCGCAAGACTTCATCCTCCACAGATGGACCTTATCAGAATGGTCACATGACCTTGGTGCAGTCATCGCCAGCACCTGCATCAGATACCACCACCACCAACAATGATCCAGACTACAATTTTCTAATAAGTCTGCTGCCACATGTGAAAACCCTCTCGAGTATGAATAACATGAAATTCCGTGCTGATGTCAGTCGGATGTTAATGGACCTGAATCAGCAAGACATGCAGTACGCACAGCGGGACTCTGACAATATGGGCACGCCAGCCATGCCCAAACTTATCCCAGCTCCAGCCTCCAGCTATGGACATCAAAATCAGCTGGAGCCAAATAAATATAATATGCCTAACACAATTAATGGCGGCCCATATGTATCACACAGTTCCATGATAGAGTGTGATGTTAAAATAGAAAACGAGCCTTTGTATTAAGGATTGTGAATGAACTTAGCTGTATATAGATACATAAAAACATAGAATTAACACAATATTGGCTGCATCCAAATTATTTTACGGTTCATTATTATATTTGACAAGCTTCTCCATTGAAAATACCTACATACCTATACAAAATGAAATACATTCTTACCTGCTGTAATTTAAAATTAGTTTTTTCTCAAATATACATACCTTCATGCATTCTGAATCAATTAGTCTCTTGAGTTCCGTAACCTACCTCAATAGTTAAATGCTTTCGAATCCATCTTATAATCTTTGTATGCATTGTGATTATTATACAGTTTCTAATATGCGAAATTGGTATTTTTGTTGCTCGGTAAATTTTCTAGTTAAATTTAGTTGTTGCAGAGGAATTTTGCCTAACTAAAATTCTATATTTATTAATAAATAAAGAAAAAATGCCTTAGAGATAAATTGATTTTAATTATTTATTTCAAATATACATTTAGTGTACACATTTAATGCGTTCAAAAATGTCATTAAAGTGCGCGATAAAATCTCTGTAGTTATCGTGATAATTGTTGTAAAACAAGCCCCTGGAATTTGTTAATAATTCGAACCATGTTTGATTATTAATCGATATTTATTTGATTATCATCAAACGATGTCATAATGATAAAAAGTGACATGTAAACAACTGATAGAGACAAATCTAGACAGTATGTAGACAATATCTCAAGAGTTAGTTATTGAAATAAGAAATTCCGAGTACTTAAAAATAAAATGCCATAAATAATTGATTTTTGGGTGTTCCTCTGGTTATATACTTACAGCTTCGTATAAACTGAAAGAATTCGCGAACATTTAAATAAACGAAATTCGTTGTGAATGGCAAAGTTTAATGATTCACGGTGAATGACATATGAGTCAGCTGTTGAATTATCAACGCCAAAGTACATGGGAGCATTTTGACAGAAAATTGTTCCAGTTTGTACCACCATTTCACTGTGTTCCGCCCAATTGTGCAGTTGCTAGCGCACCCTAAAAAATGGCAGATAGTTCTGATGAAGAATACCTGGGCACCGATTGGCTGCCGTACAGCGAACGTAAGGACTGGAGCGATGTGAAGCCGCTGCCACAAGATGATGGCCCCAACCCTGTTGTCTCCATAGCCTATAGTCCAAAGTGTGAGTACAACAAAGATAACTTTGAAATAGTTAGTTAGAGGATTATCCTTACAGTTCGTGAGGTGTTTGATTACACACGCGCCATTATTGCCAGAGGCGAGAAGTCTCAGCGTGCCTTAGACCTGACCACAGAAGCACTGCGTCTGAATCCAGCCAATTATACGGTTTGGCAATACAGGCGTGATATATTGCGCGAGCTGGATGCCAACTTGCAGGATGAGCTGGACTATCTGGACGAAGTTATTGGCCAGAATGCAAAGAACTATCAGGTGTGGCATCACAGACGCGTCATTGTCGAAATGATGAACTGCGCCCAATGGGAGCTAGAGCTGACCCAAAATGCACTAGACAACGATGGCAATGCCAAAAACTATCACGCCTGGCAGCACCGCCAATGGGCCATACGCACATTCAAGTAAGTTGAGTTGTTAGCCCTCTTAACGATTAGTCTAATATAATTTTTGTTGCCTTACAGCCTTTATGATAACGAGCTGGACTTTGTTGATCGCTTGATTGGCGAGGATCAGCGCAACAATTCAGCCTGGAATCAGCGCTTCTTTGTGGTGAAGCATTTTGGTTTCACGCCGGATGTCATACAACGCGAACTCTCGTATGCCATGAGTCGCATTCGCGTCATTAAAAACAATGAAAGCGCTTGGAACTATTTGGTGGGCATATTGCGGCAAACCGAGTCCGGGCAGCTAAGCAGCCAACCAGAAGTGGTGGAATTCACCGAGCAGCTGTACAGTGCCGGCAATCGTTCCCCGTATTTGATATCATTCTTAATTGATCTGTACCAGGAGCAGGCGCTCCAAGCTAATGACAACCAAAAGGCACAAAAGGTCTACACGCTGTGCGATGATATGGCCAGCAAACATGATATAATACGCCGCAAATACTGGCTATATGTGGCAGCCCACTTGAAGACACAGCTAAGCAAGTCTTCGGAAGCGAATCAATCATAAATCAGTTGCCAGAGCTGGCCATTTTGCTTACTTTTAAACTATGTACGTACCACAGACCTTTATACAGAAATACATACCATTACATACACACAATATCTAGCTAAATAATTTATGTCACAACCGGAGACTGTCGTCTCCATTTGCGCCGTGTTTAACTAGCGTGCTTGTGTGTTTGTACACGTAAATTTCATTAACATTAACAGATAACTTTGAGAGGAATGTCTCTGCGCCATTCTTATCTCGAACTGCAGTGAAAAATGAACAAGTACAGGTATTTTTGGTGTGCCGACATTTAAATACCCTTGCGAGGCTATACATATTTGATTTTATAGCACAATCTTTAGTCTATAGAGAAAACGGTTAACATTAGTTTAAACAAGAAAGAACGGCTATCTATAAGAAACTTAAATTTTGTCGATTTTGATCAAATTATAGTAAACTATTTAAAGTATAATAAAACTCTCACTTATATAGTGATATAGTGGTCCGATTTTGATAAAATTTGGTCAGATTGTATAAACTCTCTAGACACTCTGTTTGGGAAAGTTTGGTAAGGATACATTCATAAACAAAAAAGTAGTTCATACAAAAACATAGTTGTCGACCGATCATTCCTATGGCAGCTATATGTTATAGTGGTCCGATCCGGCCGGCTCCGTCATATGTACTGCCTGCAGCAAAAAGAAGGGTCTGTGACAAGTTTCATTACGATAGCTTTAAAACTGAGAGACTAGTTCGCATAGAAACAGACGGACATCGCTATATTGACTCGGCTATTCATGCTGATTCTGAATATATATACTTTGTTGGGTCGGAAACGTCTCCTTCTGACCATTACACATTTCGAGTCAAAATTATGACCCACTGGTAGGGTATAAAAACATCTGCATTCCGAATAACTATTGAAATACAATGTACTGACCGGATAATATATACCTTTTCCCAATTCCGATAACTTCTCAACCTAATCGTCTTCAATAACCTTGGGTCCTTTTTGAAGTTGTGTATCGAAGGAATATTGAATATTTCAACGTTATCCCGAAGTTTAGAATGGCTCGTAATTTCGGTTTCAAATGTTTTTATCTTAATCGGGATATTTTTCTTTACTTATGGTAAAAATGATAATACCCCCTGTATGGGGAAGAAAAGTTTCTGCTGTCTCAATATTGGTATTTATTTAAATTTGCTTCATTCAGTTTTGTTTTTGTTTTTGTTTTGTTTTAGTTCGAGTACATACAATATAGCAGTTGTAATATATAACGTTTTCATTTGAAATTTGATTTTCTTGCGTATATTTTGAGTTTTCATAATGGAAATTGTTTCAATAGGCAAAGGCAAACGATGTATTTGCGGCATTTAACAATGTGATTGAAATGTTTTGTGGTGCTGCAATCAAGTTTTAGCCATTATTCACCTTTGCATATAGTAAGTACGTACTTAAAATAAAGCAGAAGACATCTTTGGCGTGTTTTTTTGTTGTTGTTTTTAGTTCAGCTAAAAAATATTTTTGTTGTATTTAATGTAGGAGCAAAAATCATTGAGTACTCTTTTGCATAGTTTAATAAAATTTCGTAATAATAAAATATATATTTGTTTTTTGTTTTTGTTTTGTTTAGTAATATGTTTTGTTTTGCTTGGGTATATATAAATTTGAAAAAGCCTATAAATCCAAATGTTAGTAGTACAATAACATACTTTTCAAAATCAAAGCATTATTTCGCTTGGGCCATGGGTAAAAATTGTCTGTAGTATGTTGGAAAATTAG
Source organism: Hirtodrosophila histrioides (assembly GCA_037075165.1). Taxonomy (NCBI): domain Eukaryota; kingdom Metazoa; phylum Arthropoda; class Insecta; order Diptera; family Drosophilidae; genus Hirtodrosophila; species Hirtodrosophila histrioides. The sequence goes on from JBAMCL010000134.1 coordinate 4,906, forward strand.
ATTTTTGAAAATAGTAGCTTAGAAAAGTGAAAGCTTGTTCGCATGGCCCGTTATCGTAAAATATGTATTGGTACCAAAACCTTTTCCATTTCAAAACTGTTTCTGTTTTTTTATTACCTGTTCTGAGTTAGCGTGGAGCCAGAGAGAAGTATTTATGTTTGTAGTTGTTTTCTATGTGTTTTTGTTTTTGTGTTAGTTCTTTAACAATTTGATATATAGAGTTAATATATATATATATATGTATATATATATATTTTATATAATAGTTTTTATAATAAATTTATACGCTCTTTTTTTTGTTCGCACTGAGCCATTTTCATTACAATTGTTGGATTTCATTTTGTAAAAGCATTTTTAGCAAAAAATTAAAAAGTTCTTTTGTTTTGTCTTTCTAAAATCTGTCTGACCTTCATAAACAGCGTGTTCCATTACTATTATTGTTAAGTTCTTTACGTAGATTTCATTTAGGCTCACCTATGCAATTTTGTCTGTTTTCAATATATATAAAATAAATCATTTCTGACTAACATTCTTCTCGTTTAGCAATATTCGTATTGAAAACACGCTGCGCTTTTGTGTGAGGAAGCTTCATATACCATCTATAAATATATAATCGTACATACATACATGTAAATACAATGTAGATATTCTTTTTTATATAATTGTTAAAAAATCAACGCCACTTGTTGTGCCTTGTTATGTTTTATACGAATAAGTACAATCGACATCCGACAATTTGACAGTCCGTCCGTCCCTAAAAGGTGCCTACGTCTAGGTGCTTACGACTTTACATAGATATATATACATATAGCATAAAGTATGTACTATATGTATACATATACGTAGCGCTCCAATCAATCTGTAACTCTCTGTATTGCGGCTCTTGGAGCCGCTTTCTACTTATCCTCCCCGATGCCCTCATCAGTTGTGGTCTTACGCTCTCTAGCCTCTTCGTTGCTGATATCACATTTTTCAGCCAACATATCCTCGATGCCCTCATCGTCCACAGTCTGGCTCTCGCCGGGCACTTGTTTGGGCAACGCAACAACAACACACTCCCCCTGAGGTAATGGCGGAAACTTGGCATAGGATGTGTTACTTATGGTGCCCACTGTGCTATCCTCATAGCCATCGGGTGTCATACGGACGCGACATGTCTCATATGCCTTGACATAGCCCAGTTTCGTATACAGATTCCTGGAGGCATCGTTCTGTGGACGTATGACAACGAAGGGTGTGTAGCCGCGCTCAATGACGAGCTGAGTCAAGGCCTTGGCCAGACGGATGCCATAACTGTAAGAGTGTAAGAGAGTAAGAGCTGTAGCTGTACTATACTTGATTGATACTAACCCCATGCGTCGATAATCTGGACGTGTTTGCATCGAAAACATAGCGCCATAGTAAGAATGAACCATCCATGCGGCCAGCTCGTTGGTATCCTTACGGAATATACCCAAGCCGGGCAGCACACGCACGAGTATATCAAATAATTTGACGCATTCGATTTCATTGGCCGGATATAGATCGTGTATGCCCTGCACATTATCAAGTGTCAGCAGACGCATCTCCGCATCCTCGGGCAACGGCTCAAGCTCCAGTTCGGCATTGAGCTTGTTACACACATAGATATCACCACTTAGTCGCTCCATTAGTCCCATTTTCGAATAGAAATCATCCAGGCGATTCATAATAGCGATGTGCGTAAAGTTCAGGTACAATGGCTTCTGCCAATCTATAAGTACATCTTCGGTGCGCATCAGATCGACGTGCTCGATTTGTGCGGATGGACAAAATATGCCAAGCGTTTGGTATATATTCTTGTGGGGCTGCTCCGTGCATCCTGGAAAATGTAATATTATCGGTTTTTCGGGCCAATCTTTAGCAACATAAAACTTAAAATCCCAAATACGATCATTCAGGTACGTTTTAATGGTTTGATGAAACTGCAAGTACAAAATATATTGATAAATCAGTAAGTTCGAGTAAGTAAGAGCAGTATTATTAAATATAGCTATTATTATATATTATTTATAGTAAATCTCTAAATATTTAAGTAGCTCAGCTTTTTAGGAATAGGGTGGAAATTAGGTACAAACCGGGTGTATGGAAATTTCTTTTAATTTTGATCCGATCGACTTCAAACTCATTTTAAGCATATATATAAGTTGAATTGTTTCTAGAAAATCTATCGTTTGGGCGAAGAATGCTTGTAGAGGTTTACGCCTGACCAAATTCGCTTCAAATCGAAACACTATATCATAAGGCCCAGGCTTAGGAATAATCGGACGAAAGTTGAGTTGTATGAAAAACGTTATTGTTTGTGAAGATATAGCAACCAAACTCAGAAATTCTAAATTTCGGTATGCTCTATAGATGTTGACTAAGTTTAATCAAAATCCGATTACTATATTTTAAAGCTGCCATAGGAATAATAGGCTGAAATGCGTTTTTGTATGAAAAACTTTGTTAGTTCAGCCAAAATCAGCAATAGAGGATTTCTTATATGTTAAATTTTAGTCAAATCGAATGGATATATCTTGTAAATGCTAAAAGGGTATTGTATAATTCGGCAGGCCGAAGATAGGCGTTGGGGTTTCGATTAAGGATAGTATTATAATCAAGCAATTAGACACCTTTGATTATATCAATTGTGTAATAAACTTGCCTTAAAATTAGTATACGCTTTTATGACACTAAATTTGTTTGGCCAACTCTCGCCACTGTTGAACAAAGCACGCCCCTAAATGTTGCATAAAAATCGAAACTTTAACCAACACCAACTCCAATGCCGGCCAAATTCTTGAAGCTGGTGCCAAGCGAAATAGTTTACCTCCTCAGCTCCTCCGACGCCCACTAGTATAGCAAAAAAAGGTAGCGAAAAAGCAGCACAAAGCGAACTTGAACACGTAATGGGGGGGAGGAAGAAGAAGGGGACGGCGAGGGCATTCAAAATTGAAATGGAACCGGGCGTAAACAGTGGAAAAAACAGGTCAACATCGGCGATGAGTCTTTCAGATTGCATGACTTGCGGTCTAACCGGCAGCCGCCTGGCCCTGGCAAGCAATTCCCTTTGAGGTGATTGTTGCAACAAAAGGTTGCCTCAGAAAGGGGCGTGTCTGTCGAGTAAGTATTGTGTGGTGTCAGAGTAGCATGCAGCTGTAGCTCAATATTTATAGTCGAAGTTGAAGTTGAAGTAGCCGAGAGATACTTGTACTTGTAGATACGGATGCGGGCATGCACATACCTTTAATGATTCCGGCAGATAGCGCTCTAAAGTGACCAAAATTTCTGGAAGCTCTGATTCATGCACCAAACGAAAGTGTCTACCTTCAGGAATGATTTCCATTTCTGCAAAGACAAATACATAACATACATACTTATTTAATGCAAATGACAACGAACAACAAATACGCAAATGACTGTCATTATTTTCTGCTTCAAATGTTACATCCACCATTTTGCCACATTTAATAATCTCAAATGTCTAATGTCTAAGTGTAAGTGCGATGGGTTAAGGTTTTTGTTGTTGTTTTTTATGTTTTATTTTTGGATGCCGCCCACGCTCCTTTACGAAAGCCTCACGTTTTCGCCCCTTGTCAAGGCCATCGCAATTTTCCTCGCAAAATGAAAAAATATGTGAAATAAAAGAAAAGTCAACCCAATGGCTGCTGACAGCCCCAACTTTGCTGATGATGCTGTCATTTTGGCTAACAGTACGTACGAGCAGATATCCTGCGCACGCCCCCCCGCTATCCTTTGCAATTACGTATGAGTGTATGTGGGCACATCCGTTATTGAGCCAATTTGTGGCAATACTAAGTACGAAACCGGACATATAATCAGCAATTTTTCCAATAATCAGTTGACTTTGATTAACCAAAATGCATTTCAATTGCCTTAAGGCGTCTATAAGGTCATAAATGATGAGTTTTGTTGAGAAAGTAAAATGTATTTGCATGCGAGAGATGAACTGGCAAGAAACTGTGGGATATTGTAAGAAATGAGGATTAAATGAGTTTAAAATTAGGTAATATTTAAAAAAACTTATCGTAAAGGTATAAGTTTAGGTGGTGTAATTGTAAAACATAGTAAGAAGTACGTCTCTATGGGAATTTTAATCAAATACGGACAAAAATTCAAACAATAAGGTCACTGATCAGCATCCGAAATATCGCTATATGACCAGCCAATACTTTTCATATCAATCTTTCTATATTCATCCTGAATTGTTGACGTCAAGGCTGCTAAATATTTCATTTACAAACTATACTTATACAGGGACGGTCACCCTATTCGTCCCTATTCTCTCCCTTTTATTTAAGTTTCTTAAATCAATATTCTCATCCCTAACTGATCCTATTTATTTCAATTTCCGAGATCAACAATCTCGGTGAATGTACTTGAAAGTCAATTTAAAATGATCATAATCCATTTCTTAAAGTAACATAATATTTCTGTAAAACTTTTTCCTAATTATCCTAACTAACCTATATTATAATCCACACTATCCTTTAGAAAATAGTATAATCAAATTTAAAGTGATCACAATTCATTTCTTAAAGTAACATAATATTTACGTTAAACTCTCCTAATTATCCTAACTAACCTATATTATAATGAACACTATCCTTTAGGAAATTCCTTGTAATCAGTTGAAATGCGAACGAACAAAAAGTTGTGCCTATTTTGACTTTTTGTTTGTTACATTTAATTTGATGACTAGCTAGTATGTGCTGGCTTGCTTGACTAGTTGACTGATTGATGATGTGATTGATTGGCCAAAGCGGCAAATATCATTACTCGTATCCTTGTGCCTGCCCCCGCCCCCGCCCCGTTGTTGTTTTACTGGGTTACTATGACTATTTATTACAGCTATTTGTGTCGAATCCAACAAACGATGCCCGCCCGCCCAACATGGCGCAAATATGTAATAACTAATGCCTCATAGCTGGCGTGTTGAGATTAGTATTAGTATTAGTCATGTTCTTGAATACTTATGGATATATGTATGGTATGTATGTATTGTGTGTACACAATAGAGGTAGGGTCCTGCCCATGTGTTTGCCGTCTTTATGGCCACAACGCAGCTGCAGCTCGGAGACAGACACTGGGACAAGATGTGTCTGCGTACTTGCACGTCCGGCTCAGACATCGACGAAAGGACGGATTAGGGACGGACTTGTAAGGTGCTTATAATACAAAATCAATATTAAGCATTGCTAAACTGATGTCCAGGCATTGCAGGTAGCTGCAGGTGGGCGCAGGTGGGCAGGTGCGGGAACACCATACCGAACATCTGTTCATATTATCGCATTGTTTTGCTTAGCCGATAAAAATACCGTTGACATTTCACAGCAGGGCACCCCACAGGGAAGGACAACAGCTAAGCAGCAGGCGTGTCCCTTCTGGCATTGGCCCCCCCACCAGACAGGCGAAGTGCGATTGCGACTCTCAGATATGAGTGTCTACTATCTCAATCGCATTCCCCCATTTGTCGCTCCTGGCACCCGCCGTGCTCGTCGCACTTGCCAGCCAATTAATTTTTGTTTTTGGCCCAATTATTGCAATGCTCTGCCTATGATGCGTTTATTCCTATACCCTAACCGAAGGGCATCATGAATTTAACAACTATTACGTGGAAATCTAAGATTTATTTAAAGAAAATTCTTCTCTTAATATCAACTATATATTCTACTTTTATACCTGGGGATTAATGCATTCTTCAATTCATAAAAACTTCCGCTGAGTGTTGCCACTTGTTAAAAATACACCTTAAAAGTACGTAGATAGGTGGCAACGCTTTAACAATATGTGAATTGATGCTGAATTCATAACCAAGTTTCATGTTAGTCAACTTCAGGTTTTTTTCCTCTATCTATATCTTTTTTTATGATATTAATTATATTAAAAGCGAACTTCAGGATTCGGTGTTTATTCGGACTCAATTCACGAAGGATCTTTAACTCTTAATAAATATTTAAAAAATAGATACATTAATTCAATTTTAGAAGTGGTAAAGCAAAGTGAACTAATTGAAAATAAGGATGTTCATTATAACGAAAATAATAACTCAAACGTTAGTCATAGAAAAATGTTCTTTAAATTAACACCGAAAAATGATTAATGATTAATGGTGAATAGTATGATTGTATATGAATATATGGTGAATAGGAGAGTTGTATATCGATTGGTTTGGTAGTATCATTAACTACTGAATACATATATTCAGCATAGAATATATATTCTGAATATATTCAGTAGTTAATGGTAGTATCTATAATAATTGCCAAACTTCACTTGGCCATCTCTTTAGAGTTCCCAGGTTTCTAAGACTGTACCTTAAAAATACTTTCGAATTCAAAGTGAGAGAAAACTATATATTTTTTAAAGGTTTCAGCTGTACCGGTACACCCAATTTGAAATCGAATCTAGAATAGTTGTTGCTTAGCCTTGATATTATAATAGTATTATAATGAAAAAGTGTTAAACCGATTTAGGCGAAAGGGTATTTTCGGTTCGATATAAACCTTTTCTGATCGCATGTGACTCTCGATATAGAAATGTGTTCAGAAGGTACTAATTGACATGCACAAGTGCACACTCGGGATAGCGGCATTTTCAATATTTTCGTATCGCACAATTAAAAATAAAATAAATATATATATGTATAAAAAAATATGATGATGATGGTGATGTGGCATTTTGAATATGCATGAAAGTACTACTTACAAAAAATATTAAATCCGTTGACCTTGTATGAATATGTTTCTAGTTGTTGTTGTTGGTTTGCGGTTGCTGCGGTTTTAGCCAAAAACCCAATCCCAAACCGAATCCTCGAGTCTGCGGCTTGTGTGTGCTGGTTTCTAATTATTATTCGAGCTCAATTATATATATTATTGATTCCTTGCTAATATGCTGGCGATTTGGCAAATGATAATTGATTTGCTTTTTAATAAATTGTAATTTATTAAATAAATTTATTATTTATGTTTGTAGTTTTTGTTTTTTTGTTGTTTGTTTGGAATTTTGTTTTAGTTTTGGAAAAAACGTGCAGTATGAAAATAAGTTATATTTTATAATTATTATTTTAATATGCGAATCACAGATGTTCCTTTATTTATTAATTTGTTGTTTTATTTAAAAATTGAGTGCGTGTTTTTTTATTATTATATCATTGAATCTTTGTGTGTTGCTAAAAATTTCGTTAGTTGCCTTGTGCCTTGGCTTTGATATTATTTATAAATTGTATTAATTTCGTATTTGTTTCTTTTTTGTCAGCTCTATGCTATAGAAATATTTGTTGGTTAGGCCTTTATGAGTGGAGGATGTCGGCAGGCCGCGGAGAGAAAGAGCCTGAAGAGATGCGGCTTAAGTGTAAACCGATACAAAGGCAAATGTTATATGTACGATGTATATAAGTTATATACTATATACTACTACTATATGTATATAGTATGCCTTGGAGTGCTGAGCTCAAGTTACTGGAAGTTCTGGCCGTTTTTTCTTAGGGACTCTTACGTTTAGCCCCCGTTGCACCTCATCCACAGAGAGGCCTAACCAGCCAGGCAAGCCCGATTTTAATATTCTTTCGTTTTTTATTTATATTTTGTGTATCGTCAGCAGATACAACAACAGGCGTGCGCTAGTCCAGCATGGCGACTGAGGACGACCGAGGAGTAGATGGAGTTGATAATAGTATTTGTTGTTGTTGTTTGGTTTTCGTGTGTGTGTGTTGCACAAACAATTTTCTTTAGCGAGACGTTATGGCCTGTCTGACAATTTTCACTTGTTTTCGTTGCAATTTATGTATTTTCACGAAAATTGATTTTCTGCGTTGTTGGCCTGGTTCTAGCTCTGGCTCTGCTTCTGGCTCTGTCTCTGGTTACTCTAGCTGCAGCTGTGTGGGCTGTACGTATGTTGTCTGGTTTGCCTTGTGTATCCTTATAATCCTTGTGCGGCGCCTGCTTTTTTGGCTTCAGTTATTTGGTTAGGTGCTTCGCCAGCCCCAGCTCCAAGGACGCGCCACTTGGACACACACAAGCACACACATACGCGGCGCACACACACACACACAGACACACGCAGGCAGGCACACGCACGCACACACGTTGAGAGAAATTGAATTTCGTCTAATTTTATTGGACCTGGCTACGCTTCTTCTCGTTGTTGTTGTTGTTGTTTTTATCTGTGGTTCTTATGCTTGTTGTTCTTGTATTTGTTGTTGTATTTCTTGTTGTTGTTGCTGCTGCTGATGTTGGTATTGTTGCCCTTTTTGCAATGCGTTCCAATTCGTTGTGGCTGCGCCTTGGAAGTTGGTTTGTATTTGGAATTCGCAAAACCGAACTAATCTGACTGACTGACGACAACGAACTGATTCTGAATCCAAGGAGCACAACCAGATGTTGCCACAAGTCTCTAGATTTATGTGTCTGTGTGCGAATCGACACTGCAACGTGGCAACGTCGTCGTCGTCGCCATCGTCGGCATCGTCGTTTTGCCGACGCTTTTCTTGTTGTTGTTGTTGCTGCTGTTGTTCTTGTTGTTGTCGGCTCTCGTCTGCGTTCTCGTCCTCGTCTCGTGTTTTGCTGGCGATTTGTTTTTATACTCTCGCTAAAGTTGTTTCAGCTTTGTCGTATTCTTTGTCGCCTCTCATCCCTTAATGCTTGGAATATTTTTCAAAGGTATAGACTTTTTACTACCTGAAGGAACGTCTTTTACCTATTGCTTATTATGATATGATATACATATATTATGATCCAAGTAGATTCGTTTTTCAGTACTATCAACTTTCTAAGAATTTCTGTTGCATACTTTTCGAGCGTTTCCTATTTTTTTTTTCAAAATATTTACGTTGTTTTGTAAAGTGTATTATGTGTTACATAAGCTAAAATTTGCATAAATTAATAATAAATTAGAACCGGAATAGGCCGCTTGCTCAAATGAGTGAACACGAGGTTATATGAACTACTCGTAGGAGATGAACAAATTTGTATTACATTGAGAAATTGTATATAAAGATATGTGTACAAAAAAGTGTTTCAACCGTAATAATGGAAGACCCATTCAATAATCTAAATTTCTTTAACAATTGTTATATTTATGTATTCAGTTTTTATTACTCTATTGAGTGTGGACTTGTATGCCTGTTTTCAATCCTATCTGTGTGTAATTCTTAGGTGAGCTGTACGTACCATAACCTATTTATGCTTCCCAACATTGTTAATTTAAGTAATATAGTAAGTCTGCTTTCAATCCTATCTCTAAAGCTGAGCTGTGCATAACATAACCTATTTATGCCTTCTTCTTTCGCAAGTATATTGAATATTCGGTGTGCCTTGAGCAGTTGCTTATGCATGTTACCCTCACATATAAATGCCGCGTGCAATTGTGTTTGTATTTGCGCGCTCACATGTTGCCCAGCGCGACGCAGCTGCTCTCGCTCTCTCTCGTTGCCGCTCTCAGCAAAGAGAGAGATTGAGAGCCAATGAGTTCGGCATTGTTGCTGCATGCAAGCGAACGAGCTGTCAGCCCGCCAACTCTAACCCCCGTTTGACTCCTTCATATGGGCTAGGGAGTTTCGCATTTTGCTTTCACGTTGGCCACGCTGCGCTGCTTAGCGCAACTGTACACCCCAAACAGCAGCAGCAGTAGCAGCAGCAGTAGTAGAAGCAGCAGCAGCCACAGCAACAGCAACAAAACCAACAACAATAACAGCGGTCGTTTTGCATGCGTTTTCAAAACACATTTGGCAAAATGGCCACGGCGTCAGCGCAATACGTATACGCCACGTAGCGCCGCCAGCAGGACGTGCACGTGTCGCCGGCGAGAGAGAGAGAGAGTGGCGTATAAGACCACCCACCATCACGAAGTACCGTATCCGGCACTACCTGTATCCCTCTCTCTACCACTTTCTCTTAGTCGCTCTTGCTCATTTGTTTTGTTTATGCCGGACAGCTGTGAGCAGCCGAAAAATCACTTTAATCGCCATTTTTTTCGGCATTTCAAATGGACGTCCAACCTTTAGGGAGATGGGTGGGGGGGAGGGGGATTTACGGCTCAAGGTCACTGTTGCGGATTGACATTTTTATTGGCGTCAAGTGGCGACATTCAAAAACTATTCCATACAGTTCCAGTAATTAAAATAGACATACAGACGCGCCAAAAGGCTGGGTGTTGCATTGAAGTTGCCAAGTAAAAGGCTAGGCCCTTATTCCTCATCCCTCCCTCCCTCCACCACAACACCATGCAACATGAATCACGCAAGCCACACAGCACGCAAAAGAAAACAACAACAAAATGACGCCAGCCAATGCCACAATTACTCCAACTCCAACTCCAAGTTGAACTCCAGTTTCAGCTCCACAACAATTTTTGTGCTGACAGTTCGCACCACGCGTGGTGTTGATCGCTGTGTGTGTGTGAGTGTGAGTATGTGTATGTGTGTGTGTGTGTGTGTGGTTGTTATAACAGATACGCGAATCGTTATTCGATGCGCTCATTTCCAAGGAAACTTCCGTCATAAAAAGAAAAACAAAACATATAAAACAACACAATTTTGCAGTTGGGGCTAGTAAGCTCTATGGCTTTTATCAGGTGTTTGGCATTTGCGTTAGCCTGGCAATGTCCTTCAGCCTGGGATAGGCCTATTAAAAACAAGTTGGCGCCCCAAACTTTAACTTTACAACTGTAAAATGGGCCGAAATTTATGTGCGGCATTTGCTTATTAAATGCTTTTGCCAATTTTATAAAGGCACAACACACATACCATCCGAAAATATCCTTCGAGTGCTTCGCACGAGGGCCAAATGGACGTCAGTGTCAGTTGACAAACGGCTACAGGCTATCAGAGTTGTATTGAATCATTCAGAACAAGTTCGATCGAACTGAGCGAAAGAACGATTAACCTAATTATCGATCATTTAGTTCACGCGGTCGTTTTGAAGTCGGTTCTTTGTGCTTCCGTTCATTAGAGTCATTCTATAGATTGTGATTTGATTGCAATGAACTAAAATGTCCATAAAGAATGCTAAGCGAGCGAAGAACCACAAATGAACCTTAAATGAACAAACGGAACTACACAAATCAACAAACTAAACAACAAAATGAATAAAGTGGACGGTTCATTTGTGCACCTTCAAATGAACGACTGAACCAGCTGCTTCATTGAACGACAATGCACAGCTCTAACAGACTGCCAGGCTAGAGTCAACTTGGCGACCAAGGTCGTCCCTTTCTTAGTCCTGGCATGGAGTTTGGTGACGCTGGCCTTTAATTAGCTTTAGCATTTAGCAGTAGTTGGCTGTCGTTGTTGCCGGATTACTCATACGTAACGGTGTGCGGGCAAACGGAAAATGGCGGCGCCTATTGTTTCAACTGAACACACTGGAGGACTCCATGGCAGTGAGACTGGCTTTTGTATGGTCAGACGTGCATGATGGGCCACGTGCTGCAGTAGGCATATTGCGACTGGCAAGAGGGTAAGGTCTGTTAATGTCAGGGTCAACGCAGTTGCACTGGCGCGGCCATTTTGGATTGCATGCATGTATCGGCCATTTTGTTTAATTTTTACATCGATATATGTAATATATACATATATGTATGTACATAAATCAAATACAAAAACCGCATGCCAAATAAAGTACAGTTTTACGAGTACATTGTTGTATACAGGCTTTTGCCATAAAATATGCCAGCTATAATATTTATTTAAAGGCAATTGACAGCGCCGACAGCTGCACACATTGGGGACACTGTGGCACACACACGTGGCAGCGACAGCAGCCCAAAATTATTGACCTTGGACTTGCCAGTTGCCAGTTGGCAATTAGAGTTATTTCATTTGCAATTGGGGACATTTACATTTAACGATGCAACCGGCATAGACAACCAAAAGGCCCAAATAGGCCATGAATAATATATTATGAGCATTACATATTGATACTAAAAGGAAGGCGCCAACAATGAATATAAATCGAAATCCAGGGAATCAACAGTACCCAGTACCCAGTAAAAGGGCGCGCGCCAATTTGAATTCGAAACCCAATTGACCTTTAATGTCCAGAATGGCAACCCGTGTCAAAAGCCATTTAAAAACATTCCGTTTCTGTCATTATAACAAAAATAAGCATCATTCAAATTTAACGAATTCCAACAAAATACTTATTTTTAACAAATTAACAACAGCTAAAAGACAACAGATCAACTGTTAACAGTTTTACATTCACATATAAGTTACAGGCGCGGAACTGTTAAGTTTAGCGTGACTCTAAAACGGTTAATTAGTAGCTGTTAAAATATACAAAGAAAATCACATAGATATCTTTGCGGATACAGAACAGCGTTTCAACGTAGACAACATTGTTATTAAATCAGTCATTGCAGCAAATATATTTAATTTTCTATTAATTTCAAACTGTGGTGCATTTTGAAATAACAGCATGGCGGCTATAGCTTAAAAGTGTGGCCATACATTCTTAAGACGTAAATCAATCCCGTGGAATAAATCGAAATATCGATAAGGCTGCACACATCGGCCACATATATATATCGATTGTTCATCATATCTATCAAGCGAAAATATCGAAAGCATTGCTCATCCCGAACATTTGCAGTTTTAGTTTGTGAATCCAGTTGGAACGGACGTGATTCTGCGCTTTAATTTCTGAATTCGCCGAAAAAAGGCACAGCAATATTTATCAACTTTGCGTATTGTGTACAATTTAGCTTAAAGCAGCCAATAAATGCAATAGCGTGCCACTAATTTTTGACAGTGCTTAATAACGAAGCGCAGTGCGCGTTTTCTATTGTGTTTGATAAGAAATCCGTGTGATTTATTATTATATGTAGTTGCATAACCCCCCCTGACCATTGTAAGCGCCAAAATAAGAACGCACGAAGGCAACAACAAAAACAAAAACAACAACAACACAACTTGCTTAAACAAAACAAAAGCAAAGCAGCAAAAGAGAGCGAAAATAAAAAAATTCCATAGCGGTGTTGCGGCCGTTGCCGCCGGGAAAAGAGCCGCTACCCGCCGGCCCACAAGCGCAGCTGGAGCCAATTGGAACTAAAAAAATCAAGTGCGCGTTAATTAAACCAAAACACATTTCAATATTTGCTGCAGACAGCGGCCCAAAAAGCAGAATATGTCCCAAAATCGCGATACTTTGATACATTTGCTAGCCGGCGGGTAAGTTGTTAGAAAAAAACTAAGTTTTTTTTGTATTTTTTGTTATTGCGCCTTATCTCTGGAAACTAGAAACCGGTTTTAATCGGAATCTTGAATCCTGAGCAAAGCAGCAACGTCGCAATTGCGATTAGTTTCTCAGCAACAATTAGACAATTGACCTGCAACCGTCGGGAAAGTTGGCAATGGCGCCAAAAAACAAAAAAAAAACAAACCAAATGAAATGAAATAAAAAAGAAAAGCTGCAAAACAACAACACACACATGCATACACACACACACACACACTTATGTATGTGTGCTTATGCAGTTAACAAACATCTGTGGGAATCATGCATGTTTCACGTGTTCGTTTGGTTTATTTTGGGCCATTTGCCGCGTCCCACGCTGCGCAAAAATAATTCGTGATAAAAAATCGTCACACAAAAAGGTCGTTAATTAAATCAGATAGACAGACGGAACACATTCGCGCATCAACAAAGCAAAACAAAGCGGCGCAACATAGCGCGCTCTCTTTCTTTCCCCCCTTTTCGTTTTTTGATAATCTGATAATTGCCATGCACTTGCATTGAACCAACTGTACTGAACCTGACTCTGAACCTTGTTCTATTTTGCTATTCGCCTGAACTTGACTTTTGAACCACTTAAACACAAATGCGAACTAGTTTTTTTTGCGCAACGAAGATACGCAGGGTGTTCACGATAGTGAGATAACTTGATGACTTTTTAACAGTCAGATTATGTATTTAAGTTGAGCTGGGTTAGTTGTGGCAATTATCAGTTTATCTGCATAGATAACAGTTAATATAAGTTAATTCTTTTAAGGTAATATTATAATAAATAAATAAAGTTCATTCTGTTTTATTGTTTTATTATATAAAATTGAATCAAGTCGCATATTAACGATACATAAAAACTGCAATCAAACCCAACCCCTTCAATATGATCAATGAAATTATGAATTGTTAAAGTTTTGTTATAAAATATAATTATTGCCTTCTATTCGGGAAGATTTTAAATAAAATTCAATCCAGATTGAGATAAAAGAAAAATTTCAATTGAAATAATTTATTTAACTTAAATCTTTTGGTCAAATGAATGAATTAACGAGTAAGAAGTATGTAAGTCGGACGTATACGACAGCAGAATACTCTCTTCCCAGTTTGGAATAATTATTTGTGGGTTCGGTAAGAGACGCTCAAGAAACATGTCAAATTTGATGGTTATAGATTTTGTGGGAGATATAGATTTTGCTCATTTGCGGGGGAGAAGGTGGGGGTTGTCAAAAAATGTTTGATGCAGATTTGTCCAAGGGGTCAACATTAGTCTGTATGTCAAATTTGATGACTCTAGCTATGAAACTGTAGGAGATATATACATACCTTTGAAAAACGTCTTTTGGGGATAGCCTTTGCCGATTGGCGGGGGAGGGGCTGGGGGTGGCAGATCTGTCAGGAATCTCAACATTAGTCTGAATGCCAAATTTGGTGACTATAGCTTTACAAATGTGGAAGATACAAGTTCTTTGCCAAATTGGGGGTGAGGAGATCGATTTTGACTCCTTATAAACTGAGGGAGCAGAGTATACAAAACGTTGAAAGGGGTCAGAATGCGTAAAAGACTGAAGAGCCCACATCCAATCGACCTTGCAACTAGATTTTTGTAAATCTTGTATATATTTCGACTTAATCTTAAAAAAAAAAATTTGAAGTAACTGCCTGATTCAAATAGGAATCATTCTGGTTCAGCTCTAATAGGTTGCATGAACTGCTGAGAATTTGTTGAAATCGAATTTCTTATATGTTTGTAAACAGAAATTGAATTTATTTAAAAATAATTAAAAGTTCGTTTTATTTATAAAATAAATGTATTTTAATTGCCTTTCAAAGCACGAAATTCACCTCAAATATTGTAAACAGATGAACTTTGTTGACTTTACAACGCATTTCGTCTGGCTGTGATAAAGAAAAAACTCACCAAGTCACCAACTTATCTGATATCGTTAATATTCGAATTATTTGTAATCTATTTTGAGCATTAGCTGTCAGTCAACATGAATTGAATATTTGAAACATTGAATATATATTGATAAGCGCGAAATGTTAACATTACCTAAATAAATAAAAGTTAGTGGGAATGCGATGATAACGCCATATCTGATAAGTATGCAAATACTGAAAATATTAATGGACACAGGAGGAAGCGCAGGAGCTGTCAGTTATCCAGATAAACAATGCTGAATTTGATTTGGGGAGGAACATGTTGACATTAACGAGCGGGAACAACAAGCTTCAATTGTGTTTTTGTTATTGCTGATGTTGCTATTTTTAGCTATGCATCTTAATTTATTTTTGTTTTTATCGCGCACTCTACAAAAACACACACAGCGCAGGGCATATCAGCTTTCAGCCTGCTTTGGTTACCGCAAATCCAGCTGGAAATGCTCGTCAACCTGTTTTTTTGTCTCGTTTTTCGACATTCAATGCGAGTAAATAAAATATATATGTTTGTAATTAAGTGTGACTGGTCAGGAGAGGAGGGGTGTGTGGGTGTTGGATCGGTGTGTGTCGAGCCTCTTGTAGCGTGTAAATGTAAATTGCAATGGGAAGCCAGCGACTGGGGATTGTGGGGGGGATTGGTCAGTTCGCGCTTTGTTGTTGCTTTTGTAAACAAATTGCGCATATCGTAATACTCAGGGGCCTTGACACACCCATTCCAGAATAAACAAGCAAACATAGCAAACAATAAGGTAGGATCTCTCTCTCTGTAGCATTCAAAGTGTTTACAGGAGTATAATTGCCAATGTTTCCCTTGAATGATTGATTAACAGATTATTAATTATAAGTTAACATAGGTGTTCTGCTTTCCGCAAATCGATGAAAGTTGCGGTTTGAAAAGGTTTTAAGTTTATAATTATACTTCGGATAATTGGATTTTCGCGAAGACGCCTGCAGGAAGGTTATTCTTTGTTCAATCTAGTAGAGGCTTGCCTAACATTCTGACCTTTTTAATACACTCTGTAAGCTCCCTGCGTTTATCTGCTCTTTAACCTGATATATTTATGAAAGTGTTTTAAATAACACGCAGCATAAAAAATAAATATTAGTTTACCAAAAAAAAAAAAGTTAATAATAAAAGTAGAAAATAAAAGTTATGTTATGATTTTTAAATATAAAATTTGAAATTTCATTATTTCATAATTTTTTTTTTCGATCAAAAAAGTTGAGTAATTTTTTAATTGAGCTATATTTATGATTTTTAAATAAAATTTTAACTTTTATTATTTCTCATTTCTTTTTTTTTTCAATCAAAAAAGTTGAGATATTTTTCAAATTTTGATAAAAGTCAAAAAATCATTTTTATTTTAAGAATTTTAAGCGCTATGTTTCCTGGTTAAGTGTTATTTTGAAAACACTATATGGAACTGAGTTTTCTCAAAGAATTTAAGTGAACTTAACAAATATTGTTGCAATCCTATCTGGTACACAATAATGGATTGGGTACCATATAGGATTTACTATACTTATTATAGTTCATATTGAACATAGTACTTAAAAAGCCATGAAATGTTTAAGATTAGCTTAATAGCTTAAGTGTGCTGATAGAATTCTAAAAATAGGCTAAACAAATTGTAAAGTAGTTCTTAAACCGACTTGCCCCTAACTGATACCTATAAATATATATATATATAGTATATATACGTATATGTTGTGTGAATAGTAAATTAATACAATTTGTCAGTTGGCCGGCCGGCTTTAATTTCTAGACGTTTCTTGCTGGCATGTTTTGCTGTGGCCTATGTAAGCTATATATAAACACCTTTGAACTGGGAAAAACACTAAGGGAAAAGAAAAACGAGCTCACGTCGTAAATTATATTTCAAACCCCCTCCCAACCCTTGGACAGACACTTGAGCTGAATAGAACTATCTATTATATGATATCTATCTGTTGCACAGTATTTCTGCGGTATCTTGTGTCTACACACGTTACTATCGCTACGAAAGCAACCTTGCAGCTGTCTCTACACCTAGATAACTCGCATATATAGGCTACTATATACTATATACTACTATGAGTTGTTTATCGTTATAAATAAACTAAATAATCGAACATGCATCTGGCTATGTAAGTTTTCAACAAGTCCAATCAAGTTGATTGCAAAATTGCGACTGACAAATTGCATGTTTGTATGAGAATATATATTATATACTATCACATATGCTTAAGAATCTGCCTTTCTAGCAGCAATAATAAATCTAAGCTCTTTAATTTGAAATACTACCATTTATAGGGTATATATCTTATGTCCAAGACTTGTCACGCATTGCACAGATTATATTCTATATGGTATTTTATACTAATTGTCTATTTTTGGCTAGCGCTCAAATTGTTAACAAAAACAATCTTGTTGATTATACTCTAGAATTAGAAAGAGTTTTTAGGGGGTATAAGTGTTGTTATTATTCAAAAAGAAGGTTGTATTTAGGGATGTATTCTGAAGATTAATGTATCCTTAATTAACAGGCAAAGTAAGCAAATCAAAGTAAGATATATTCAAAAGTCTGTTCCCTCTGGCTGTTACTTTCGTATAGATTTTGCGGATTGAATTCACGCGACTTGGATATTAGAATTATTGAAATGAATTAGATAATTGAATCCCTAAAAACACATTTAATTTTTATTCTTATATTACAAAGCATTGCTTAGTAAAATAAAAAAGGTTAAGCTCTGTAATGTTACAGAACAGAATACCCTTCATTCTGCTGATAAACCTAACATAACATACACATGTATGTAACAGCTTGCTAGCGCTGTTATTTTACATATGTTAGACCCTTCATTCTGTTAACGATCCTAACATAACATACAAATGTTAGTAACAGCTTGCTAGCGCTGTTATTTTACATATGTTAGACCCTTCATTCTGTTAATAATACTAACATAACCTACAAATGTTAGTAACAGCTTGCTAACGCTGTTATTTTACATATGTTAGACCCTTCATTCTGTTAACAATCCTAACATAACCTACAAATGTTAGTAACAGCTTGCTAGCGCTGTTAGTTTACATATGTTAGACCTCTCGCTTTACAGAGTATGTTAAGGCCAAGCACTCTTAGCACCTGTGGCGGCATTCGTTGTTATTATTGTACAACTTTTGCTTTTATTTCATGAATTTCATGAAGTCAACAATGACAAATGCGGGCTGGCGTTCGATTTGTTTTGATTTTGTCTCCGCTGGCTGCTGCCAGGGGGGCGAGGGTGGGGGGCCGAGGGGCAAACAAACTCTTTCTGGCACATTGACTCAGTTGAAGGCGACTGCAGCCACAACAACATTGCTAATGAGATGCATTGATAGATAAAGAGAGGATGGTTGGGGCGCGGGGCAGGGTAGAGAGCACTGCGAACATTGACGTGGGACACGAAAGCAAACTACTAACAACAATGCCCCACGGTCCCCACACGTTATATAAGATTAAATGGATCTCAATGAGCTATTTTTAGACAAGCACTCGGTGCTGAGAACTTATGGCTGCGGGAGGGGAGCGAAGGGAGGGGGCCTTTACACACTTAAGCTTCAGATACTTTTCTATCTTTCACATGTCGCGTTGGATTTGTGACTGCCCTTTGGACACCAAGGCCCTTTTTGTTGTTGTTTTCATTGAGCAAACCCGTTGCCATGCCATTTCTCTCGTACGCAATATTTATAAACAAGAATACCCTCCTCACACCCACACTCTCTCCCCTCTTAACTCTTTTCGGAGCCTTTTAAACGTGTTTCAATGAAGCGTTCAACAATTTTCCGGCTGGTTATTGTTATTATTTCTTAATAATTCTGTTTTCTTTCTTATTTTCTGTTGTTTGCTTGCAGAAATTCAAGTGCAACACAAAATAGCAGGAATTTCATAATAATATGCGAATATTTCAAACAAACATTCAGTTTTATTTCGAGACAAATTGAAAATTTTGAAACGAAAAATTGTGTCAAGGGCGCACGTTTCATAAATAAGTATCTTCCTAGTATAAGGAATATATAAATATTATATATATTTATATATATTCTTCACCTACATATCAAATAAACAAGTTCCCATTGTGGGGCAGAAGAACACACAGTTTTATTTACAAAATCTGCATGCTTATAAATATATTTAGTAGGTCTCGTGCCAAGTTCAATGATTAAGGAAATCATTAAAACGAATATATAATCATATATAGTATTTTTATCTACAAGATAAAACAACTGTAAATCACATCAATTTATTGCGAAACTGCGAACACCTGAGATAGTATATTTGAAATTATTTCAATTCAATTTATTATCATTTTAAAATGTGATTTTACAAGTTTATAATTGATCAGTATCGAAATAAAATACTGTCTGTCCGAATGAACGACGCGATCTCAGCAATTATAAGAGCTAGAGACACCAAATTTGGAATGGAGATTCCTGTGTACGATACGCTGACTTAAGATATTTCCCCCGCACCCCCGCAAATCAATAAAAAACGATTTATATGGACAATATTAAAGATATAACTTTGGTTTTTGACCTGTATAATACTTGGGTCACTCTTAATCTGCTGTGCAAATTTCAAGTCGATCGAATTATAAACACGGAAGTTATTGACGAAGGAAGATTTAGTGCAGTTCAGCAGTGCAGCTGCCACTTAAAATGTCTCGCTTGCGCTGTCGCTTGTGTGTGTGCCTCTTTGTGTATGTGTAAGTTGACGAAGATGTGTTTGGAAGCTTGAGACCTAGGTACAGGATGTTTCGTAGTCGGGTATACGCGACTAACGCATTCTTACTTGTTATCAACAAGATAAAACACCTGAGATTAGTATATTTGAAATTATATTTATTATCATTTAAAAATGTGATTTTACAAGTTTATAATTTGATTGCATTTTTTGACCTATATATGTACATATTCGCAAAAGTTTCCATCGATTTCTAATCATAAAAAGAGGAGCTAAAAACACCGCATTGATAAGAAATGTTGCCAACGTCTGCGAAACGCGCAAAAAATGTACATATGTGTGCTGATAAGATTTGGCCCCCCACCAAAAAGGCGCATTTATCAGAGACGGGTGTAAAAGTCGCCAGCGAAGATGACGCACCAGCGACGTACCAGAAATCGGAAACACCGCCAACCACCGCAAGCATCTGAGCATTTTGCATTAATGTCTGCCAAATTTTCCACTCTTATCTGGCGCGTGTGGCTTTATGTTTTTTTTTTGTTGCGATTCAGTCAAAAAACAG
Source organism: Hirtodrosophila histrioides (assembly GCA_037075165.1). NCBI lineage: Eukaryota > Metazoa > Arthropoda > Insecta > Diptera > Drosophilidae > Hirtodrosophila > Hirtodrosophila histrioides. Next base: position 25,356 of record JBAMCL010000134.1, read on the forward strand.
CTAAATCGACCATTAACCGGTTGAGTTCATAATACGCACCGAAGAAGTAGCAGAGGCCATTGAGTTTAAGCCATATAGATACATTTGTATCTTACTTATTTGTTGTACTTTTGCAATGTTCGAAACAAAAACATTTCCGCATTCGAATGCATTTTTACAGAGCAGAGTTTCCTGACATTTTGCTTATTTATTAGGTGAAATTGTTGGAAATTTGTTTATTGGGCTGTAATAAGATCAGAGTATTATCATTTATTAATCTATCAAATTATCCAACTTCCTTTGATGCCATTAGCTCAAAGAAACCAACTTAGAAAACCAAATGGCTTAATCGTTTTTCGGAATTCAGAACAGCTAACTAAGAACTTCAAATCCGAATGTTTATTAATGAAAATGATTTTAAAATATTTAAATGCAAGTTTATACAATGGTATTGGTTATTGATTGGATTCATATCACAGAGTATTACCATTTTATGTATATCAAACTATCAAACAACTTTTAGCTTAAAGAAACAAACTTTTACAACCAAATTGCTTATTCTTTTTTTCGGAATTTAGAACAGCTAACTAAGAATTTCAATTCCCAATGGTGATTGACAAGTTGATACAGTAGTATTGGTTTTGGATTGGATTCATATTAGAGTATTACCATTTTATGTATATCAAACTATCAAACAACTTTAGATAACATTACCTCAATGTAAAACACTTTAAAAACCAAATGGTTCAATCGTTTGTCGGAATGCAGAACCGCTAACAAAGGATTTCAATTCCGAATGTGACATGAAAACATGTCTCATAGTTTTTTCGTTCAGTTCAGTGAATAATTCGATTGAAATGAATTATCATCTAATAACATTACCCCAAACAAATGTTCGATGCATTCAACTATACAAATTGATAAAGATTAATGGTAATTTGATTGCTTGCCGCTTAACAATAAAGAATAAAAAAGGGAGATTTAAATAAACATTTAATTACAATGAAATTGCACTGTAATTTGTTCAGATTTCAATGATATTTTTGTATCGTATGCCGCAAATTGTCTGTCAGTTCATAAAAATAAACGCATTGTCATCTATTTGTTCATCTGTCCGGGAATGTGGCACGCATTCTGTTATATATATTTCTCGCATTGGATGTGACAATGCCAAACATGCTAATGATGAAATTCAATAGTCGGGAGCTCTCGTTAACTTGTAGATTCAATTTGTATAATAATTGGTATTGTGCGAGAAATATAATACAGCGTCAGAGGTCAAAGAAATGCGATGAGATGAGAGAAATCAAATGAAATCAAATCAAATCAAGTCAAATCATTTGTGAAACTCAGTCACTTTAGTTCAAGTACTTAACATATGGCGTGTTCTGCGAGTTTTTACCGGTTTCAGAGCAATTATGTCATAGACACATACCAGATTTCTATATGCTGTACATCCCTAAGTGTTCCAGACTCCCAATATAGTATATATATATTAAGTCAAATCTCAACAGAATGATGATAAGCTGAGGCGACTCTCTCCGGCATTGGTAATTCATTTCTAGGCGCAGGTTATCAGTGTGGGGTCACAATGAAACCAAATAAAACCGGTTTACACTTGGCTCGTGCTGCAATCTGGCATAGGTTTTGTGAAATTGTTTACTAGTTTTAATGGCAGCGATAGCAGCTGTCTTACTTTACAGGGAACTATTACTTATACTTTTATGAAAGGCACTAATTGGGAACCCTATAGAGCGATTAGACAAGTCATTGATTATAATCGAACATTAATGCAGTTATTTACTCAATCTGAGATTCAAAAATGCGACAAATTCTATATAGAATACATAATTTCCTTGGAATTTCAGCCCTTTACTTCCTATATATACACATACTTAATGCCTTCTTTCTTTTTGCGCATTTCAGGAAACTTTGTGTCAGCCCGTAATAATTGTTTTCCTCCCTCTTTGTTGGGACTGCCATCGATCAAACATTCGCTCTGATTTGTTTATTAATTTATGAGCATGCAAACAATGACAAAAGTTTTCCTTTATTTGTGATATAAGGGCTTTTGTTAGCCGGGTGCTCATTGTTAAGATATTAAATGATGATACGTCATATAACATTATTGCCCAAATAGATCACGTTTTGCGGTTGCTAACCGAATATTTAGAAGTTTCTATCGATTAACACACAGCTCGCAAATTGAGTCACGAGTGCAATTCATAGATAAGAATGTTTTCTTATAAATATCACAGGTTCTAGTCAAAATATTTACAGTAGAACATTTATTAGGCAAGGTCTGGGCTAATTTACATTGTTATACCCTTCCATAGGGTATTATCATTTTGTCACGAAATTTGAACGCGCATTCAAGAAGACTTTTCTGATCCAACAAAGTATATACATGCTATATCTTGATCAGCATGACTTCTTCTTTTATTAGTCAAACGAGTCTCTCAGTTTTATAGCTATTGTGATTAAACTTTACTAAGCAGTACCTATGTAGGAACTAGCTGAATCAGAGCACTATATCATGTAGCTGGCATAGGATCAATCGTTTAAATAATGATTACTTGTATGAATAACTCTTTTGTCTTTCAAGATATCTCAACCAATTCAAGCAATTCTTTATTTCGTTCTACTCTTCGGATGTTGCATAAAATTTAATCATTTTGGACCAATATATCTTAAGTAACAAAAATGTTTATTATATAAAAACTACTTTTTCATTCGATTGTTCCTTAGGGGTCGTCTACATATGACGTAATCACGTTTTTGCCCTTTTTTGATACCCTCCCCCCCATGTAAACAGGCGTAATCAATTTACTGACCTCCCTCCCTATGATTACGTAATCATTGTATATATTTTTCTTCCGAAACTTGTAAAAAACATTGGTGAAAGAAGGCTCTTAGATAGATTTCGTAATCATATATTAAGGACCCTCCCCCCATGTAATCAAGAGTAATCTTTTGGCTGACCCTCACCCACCCCCTTGATGATTACGTAATATGTGAACAACCCAAGGACCGACCTTAGGGACAATCGTATGAAAAATGTGTTTTTATATGATAAACTTTTTTGTTTATAGAGATATTTGAATTATGCTCAGCAATGGAGAGTTTTATTAGACTTTATATAGTTTAAATTGGAAATCAGATCAATATACCCTATAGCAATCGGATGAAAATTGAGTTTCTGCGCGTGTTCTCAGTTCTTTGTTCCGATCTTTCTTTTTTCTTGCCATATTGAAAATATTGTTAAAGCATAAAGTAAACTTGAGTAATTTGGTCTACAAATGATATCATCTGTTGTATATATAGAAGAAAGGGCTGCAAATTTCACAATTCGTTAAAGAATTTCAATATTGAGTCACAACTTAAAGTAATTTTCAAATGCAAATGCAAATGCAGCTCAATTTAAAGAACTTGATTGCTTTCCTATTGAATTCTAAGTAAATTGCTTGGTCTGGCTCGGAAGTGCGCAGTTTTCATATGGAAACAATAAATCGAATCAAAATAATTGCACAAATTTGCAAAAACAATTCAATCAAATGCAATACACGGAGAGAAACTAGGGGGAAAATCAATAATCGTTATGGTAAATTGCCAAAATGGGTTTTTATTTTTATGTGGCACTCGCATTTCAAAATTTGTGGCCTGTCGAGCACTTTGTTCAATTTGTTGGAATTTCTGCAAAGCATTTCATTTTGTGGTTTATTTTTAGAATATGTCTCAAATTTGTGTTTTTCTTTTCTATTTTTTTGTACTTTGTAGATCGGCGGGCACGGTGGGTGCGGTGGTAACATGCCCCCTGGAGGTGGTCAAGACACGTCTACAGAGCTCCACGGCGTTTCAGACGCCGTCGACGCGGATTATTGAGCCCGCTGGCGGAACGGCAAATGGTGGCGCCTCCGAGCTGCTGCGGCCGGAACAACGACGTAAGCTAAGCACAACGATATTACGTAACAGATCACAGCCACAGGTGATTGGGGGTGTGCGTAGGGTAGTACCAAATTCTTTATTTATTCCCATTACCAATCATGATCACTTAATCTCATGTGCATTTGCATGTGTGTGTGTCTCTTTCTGTGTGTGTGTGTCTGTGTGTGAGTGTGTGTGTGCCATTCAATGAGCCATAGTCAAACACTAACCACAACAACAACAAGTGCAGCACTTCATGACCATCGCCTTCTCCTTCAACATTGAACAATCATTTTAATCAGTTTCTGTTTGAAATTTCAGATTATGGCCATTTCACATTGCGGCATCTCATCGACCACCTCAAAATCCATGAGCATTATGCAGTGTCTGCGGTAAGTTGATGAAAACGATGCTCAAATGTGGTGAAAACTCGAAGCCCAATCGATTTTTAAGTTGGTATTGTTATCATCGATGAAAAAGGGTCGATTGTTACGTTTTTATCGATATATCGATACTATCGACTATACTAGACGATCCATAGATAACATAGTTTAGTTCACCACACTTTATTTGATTTATTCAACTCTATTTTCTTTCCCTAACTTCTCTACTTATCCCTAACTATTCCTGCATTATTATTTCCATCTATTTTATTTCTTCAAGGGTTTTTTTTATAGAACTTTTGCCTTGCCTCGCAATCTTAAGCTTCAATCCTGATTGGAAACACGTAAATTGAAAAACTGCCTTAGTTTTATCAGAAGTCTCCACTTCCCATGTTTTTTTCAAGTATTCCTCTATTATGGCATTGGATTTCTTTTGAATATGAACAACCTTTTTCTCTGAAATTTTCACAAAAAGCGGCTTGGAACATTATACAATACTGGATTTGAAAATGTACTTCATATTTCAACTGTTCTTTATCATTTCTTTATCTGTATTATCCGTTCTTTACGTAGATATATTGTCCAAAATGAGGGTCCCCGCGCGCTCTTCAAAGGACTCGGTCCGAATCTCGTGGGCGTGGCGCCCTCGCGTGCCATTTACTTTTGCACCTACTCGCAAACAAAGAACACGCTCAACAGTTTGGGGTAAGTGAGAAATTGAACTGGCAGCTCGGAAAATATGCATTATAATTATTATAATCGTATTATTTCAGTTTCGTTGAGCCCGATTCCCCGCCGGTGCACATCATGAGCGCCGCCAGTGCCGGCTTCGTCTCATCCACGGCGACGAATCCCATTTGGTTTGTGAAAACGCGACTGCAGCTGGACTACAACTCGAAGGTGCAGATGACGGTGCGGCAGTGCATTAAGCGTGTTTACGCCCAGGGTGGCATTGCGGCTTTCTATAAGGGCATCACGGCCAGCTACTTTGGCATTTGCGAGACGATGGTACACTTTGTCATCTACGAGTTCATTAAATCCAAATTGGTAAGCATTTCACTGTCAGACTCATTTTGAAGCACGTCTCAAATAACTTTGATGCCTTGTAGTTGGAGCAGCGCAATCAACGGCGTACGGATATCAAGGGATCACGCGATTTCCTGGAGTTCATGATGGCTGGCGCTGTATCCAAAACCATTGCGTCCTGCATTGCCTATCCACACGAGGTGGCACGGACGCGTTTGCGGGAGGAGGGCAACAAATACAACTCGTTCTGGCAAACGCTGCACACTGTATGGAAGGAGGAGGGACGCGCTGGACTCTATAGGTGGGTCTTGCTGAAGCTCATAAGATTCTAGATGAACTTTTGATCTTGGGGTGCTTACGATGACTCCTTCAATAAGTTAACAGCTTAAACAGTTAACCTGTGTAGCTACTGGCCGTGAATTCCCCTATTTTATATATTTTTATTCATTAACAGAACGCAGAAAATCACAATCTCAATTTTAACCTTGACCAACCGTTGATCGCTGCGTGGAGTTCCCCTTTTAAAAAAAGCAATAAGATTAGCAAGAAATCCCACCCGACATTTGACATAAATGAAAAACCCAGGTTATATTGCCTTTTAAAAAGCTTTATTTTGTGCAATAAGTACAATTTTAATTGCCAAATCATTCAGTTTGAGAAAACATTGACCAAAAAACATTCCACAAGGAAATCGGTTCAGTTTTAACAAAGTTATGATCGTTTAATGTCTGCAAAGAGCTTTTTTATGCCTTTCTAAATATCCAAATCGAAATATGAACTACGCTCGAATATGTTTTGAAATACCGTTTATTTTTGATGTTAGAAATTGTTGTTTTTTCAAAAATATTTTTAAATATGATTGAAATTTAAATGCCAAACCAATTCAGCTACATTTTGTGACCAACAATACATCGCGTAAGGAATTCGGATGAGTGTTGACAAAGTTATGGGAGCTGGAACTATAGAAATATTATAATTAGATTGGGGGATGTAAAAACTCAAAAATGTCTGAAAAAAAACACAGTTTCGAAAATGAAATAAGTTTAAATGACAAATCAATGAATAGAAGTAACCAAACAACACGTAAACCAGTTCAATTTAAGAATAAGTTATGAGAGTTTAAATGATCGAGTTCGTTGTAGGGAAGATCGACTCTATATCCGTTATATTTGACGCTTTTTATTCAGGCTGCATTCATAAATAAAACTTTTCACAAATGTACACAGCAGGCAAATTCCAAGCGAATGCTTCTTTAGAATAAATACGAATACGAAATGATATTTTAGTCTGCTAATTTCTTATCATAACGAGCCACCCACGATTTTAGCCCATCTATATTTGAAAATGATTATTCTGCGACGCATTTTGTTTCTATTTGGCAAGTTGTTTGTTTGCATTTGACTAATCTCATTATCACTCGATGCGTGAAGAGAATTCATGAATAACCGCAAAATACTAGTGAATGGATTTAACTAATTGTTAACAAACTTAACTAATTGTTTCTATCTATCTATCTTTCTTCCCGCAGAGGCTTGGCCACACAACTCGTGCGACAGATACCCAACACGGCCATCATGATGGCCACCTATGAGGCGGTTGTTTATGTGTTGACGCGACGCTTTAACAATAAGTCGAACGAGTTTTACGATTTTTAAGGAGAAGGCCACACACACATACCTACTATTAATACCCGCGCGTCCTTAACAGGACGAGTTAACAGCGAGGAGTAACCCAATCTGTGCATATGTAGACGCGACTGCTGCAACTTATTGTAATTGTAATCTAAATGTGTTTTTTTTCTAGACGATTTAACCAACGAGCGCAAAAATTTCGTTAATTAGGTCCTAAGGCAACGAACTCGAGAGACTTGAGACGTTAAACGTTGAACGCACGAATTATATTCTATATACTATGTTCTTTATACAGCAAAAAAACACCAATTCAAATCTATAGTACTTAATTTTGTCAAGGCCAAAAAAAAGAAAAGAAAAAAGAAGAAAAAACTTTAAGAGAAAAATTTATAAACCTGAGAATGAAACTGAAAATGACTTCAATTGAGTTGAACAAAATTATCAAAATTTGGAAAAAAGGCTAATTAGTTAAAGTTATAAATATTTATAAAATGTGGTTAATACTATTTTGATATATTCGCTTGTAAATAGAAATTGTAGAGTATTTCCTAAATATTTATGATGTACATTATGAGAAAGTGCGCTCGGAATACGTTGTTGTACATACTCGTATATATTATATATATATATATAAAAGTTCCCTGATCATATTATTTATCGTTGCCTTCCTAGTTATTAGTTGTAAGCACAATTTGTAGTAATTCACATGCAGGATGTCCTGTGGAGTCCTGTGCTCGCAGTCATTAGGCGCGCAAATCCGTTGCCCAAATCGATATATATATATGTATGTATGCTATATCTATATATACATTACTAAAATATTACACATACTTATAAAAGGTATGCACTACGCAGCGTATATGAAAATGTTGTGTTAAGTTTTCTCAAATGCGATATATATTTTAGTTACTATTAATCTATTATTACTATTATCTATACGTTGCTGTTTATTTAGTGCATTAACTAGTTGATTAATAATACTATATGCCACTATATTTTATATAGTGCCTTTAAACGTATTTAATTGATAACGAGCAAAGAACGAAAGAAAAGTACTGTGAATATTTGATAATATAATACAATCTAATTGAATGGTGAAATCAATAAATACAATTTTTGTTTAAAAATATACTTTGTTTATAACTAATACACTCGATGCTTTTGCCAAGCATCATGGCTTGAATTACTCTTATCTTATCTGTACAATGTCTGCGGACTGTTGATCGTAGTCCAACTTGAGTGCTTTTAAATAGACCAGCAGGGTTATAAAGTTCATTGCTTACTAACTTCAATTCTAGATTAAAAACGATTTACTTTTCAGACTAAGTAATTTTGATGGCCATCGATAAGTTTCGTTTCGTCACAAAAAGTTGCCCAGATAAAGCTAAAAACCAACATTTAAACTGTATCATTACATTGATATATTCTTTGCTTTCATAATATAGATAAGTATTTAAATTTTCAAGTGCTTATAAGTAGAATGTGAAAACACTAAGTGATATAGGGGCTTATTTCAGAAATTTACAAAAGCAGGATATTGTATTTTGCTAAGCTAACCATAAAATACTCAATATAAGAACTTTTTTATAGGAGCCATCAGTTGGGAAGTGACTTTTCTCCCGTAGTATGTAAGGCTTTTTATTAAATAAAAGTGTAATGAAATTGCCTATTTTGGAGATTAACTTGTGTGCGCCCTTCTCTGTGATTCTATTGCTATGCAATTGCCCATTTTATTTTTATTTTAGAGGTCTACTGTTGTGCGCTCTTCTCTGAATTGATTTCCCCTTTAACAATTTTAAGCTTTGGCGCCACAATAGGTTTACATTTTGTCCTATGGTCACACTACAAAAGCGATAACACCTCGATACCAACTATCGTTATCGCACGAGGGCAGCAGCAACAAGTGCCACCGATAAGACTCCAATTTTTCAGTGTTTACGTTTGCGTGTGCGTCGTGTTTTGCCAAATAAAATCAAGTTAATTTCTAAATAAACGCCATAATACTTGTTAATTTTGCACACTGGATAAAGTTAATAGCATAGTGCGTGATATTTGCTAGCAAAAGTCACGCATGCGCCACTTGTTTGGCTCCAAAGTCTCGCGATTGACAATCGTAATCGTTGACACCCATTTATAATAACCCACTCCCATTTTCAATGCGCACTTATATTATTTGCACTCGCATTGCGGGGATGCGTTGAATATATAGCATCGCTCAAGAGAGATGCTGCTCAGCGAGCTGCACTTCTGGACAACGCTGCGGGATGAGGTGCGCATCAAGAGCAGCGACTTGGGCGCGTTTCGTTACCTGCGCCAGCGCGAGCTCTCCCAGGAGCTGACCGCGCTGGCTAAGCGGGATTACACCGAGCGACGCAATGGTCTGGCCGTGCTGAAGAACAGCCGCAAGGCGGCCGGCCGTCTCAAGGATAATCTGAAGAAACTGGAGGATCTGCTGCGCACACACAAGCTGGTGCACTCCGAGTGGCAGGATGCGGCCCAGGTGCTGCTGCTATTCGACAATGGGATCATTGTGCACATATGCGTGGATATCTATACGGGCGATGTACGGCGCATGGTATTTGAAAAGTATCTGGTTGGCAAACTGGCCGCCGAGGTCATTACCGATGGTGAGTGTGCGTGTGTGTTGGTGTGTGTGCTGCTATGTTGGAGAAATTTGCATTTGTAACGACTGCAGCGACTTTCCCACAACAACAGCAACAGCAATAGCAATAATAACAACAACAACAACAAGCTATAACACATTCCACATGCAATTATTGTAATTTATTAATTAATCAGTGTGCGCGCTTTCATGTTTTGTTTATGCACTTTGTCTTGTTTTTACTTGGCAGCATTTTTTACACGTTCCCACATCGTCTTGGCCTACAATACCAACCAGCTGACGGTGGTGCACTTGCAGCGACCCAATCTGAGGCCCCTGGGGCCGGAGAAGATTGCCAACATGGATCCCCGTATATTTCATGTTATCATTCCAGGCGCCGCATCCGAGCGTAAGCTGGCACGCCATCTAACTGTTAATGGCAGCTTTGATCTATTTGTGGTTTGGACACAGTCCTCACAGAACGAAGTGTATCCCTGGCGACCCACCATACGCGATCAGGATCGCGCCAATATACACATCTTCAAGATCAAGGAGTAAGTGCTTGCTAAACAATTTCAATAATTTGGTATCAAACTATTCAAAGTACATGTAATTTTTAAACTATTTTCAAAAGTTGTACTTAATACAGTCTATAATATTCCAAAATCCCTTTCTGGTCGAGTCTTACAAATTCGGAGTTAATTGCTGTTCTAAATTCCACAAAAAAACATCCAAAATTTGAGTTTTTGAATTCAGATATTCAGAATTGATCCGAATAATAACATATTATCTATTTAATACGTAGCAGATCTGATTAAGCTTGAATTTTAATTAATTTGTGATATATCTTTATCTTTTAGCTTGCAACTGGAATCGATTGCCTATTGCTGGTCAGAGAATGATCCATTGTGCGTGGACTTTTTGCGCAGCTCCGAGAATCAAATCATAACGCTGGAGCAGAAGGTATCCCGAAAGGGTGACATCAGTGCGGAGATTTGCTCCTATGAGCTGGCCACTGGCAAAATGCAGCGCACCGCAATTACCTCGATTGCCATGGGCACACAGATCTGCAGTTTTGCATTTAGCCCCGACCAGGAGAAGCTCTTTCTGGGCAGCATTGATCGCAACATTTGCCTTCATGATCTGGTGCTGCAGACGACCAAATATGTTAATCAAATTGAGATTGTGCCCACACAGTGCGCCTGGCACTGCGACTCGGCGCTGCTGTGCGTGGCCAATGAACGCTCTGTGCTGCAGTGCTTTGATTTGGCACTGGCGCCCATTGGCAACCAGCTGCTGAGCGAGAACGTGACGCCGCTGAGTCTGTTAGATCTGTCGCACTACTTTGCAACGCAGCCAACGCTGCTAAACATTGCGTTCAGTCGCAAACCGGATCTGGGCAGCTTCACGCACACGTACGCCCAAACAGATTGCCTGCTGCTGTTGCTCTATGAGCAGGGACCGTTGGCCTGTATGCGCATCTTTGGCGGCGCCGGCATGCGCGGCGATATACACAACTCCGGCTTAACGGCGGATGTCATTGCGGACAAGTATCTGCGACTGCAGCAGCCGGAGCGTGCGGTCAATGTGCTGGCCGCCCTCAACTGGGAGACCTATGGCGCCATGTGCCTGATAACTCTGCACAAGATTGCTAACTATTTGTTCTTTGTGGGTGATCAAAGACGCACGCGTTTCGATCTAATGGCCAGAGCTTTGAAGACCTTTGCGGACACGCTCTCCGAGGATACCAAGGATGAATTTAGCGATCAGGTTTATGATCTAAAGAGGCGTTTCTGCTTCTTTTTGCTGCGGTATGTTAAAACCTTTCATTTCAAGGATTCGTTGAAACTAATTTGCATGCTTTACTTCACAGCAAAAACTTATTCAACGAGGCATTTGAAATGGCCCAGGATATTGCGGATTATGATCTGTTTATGGATCTGTACAATTTGACCAAATGCATTGCCAGCTTAAGCGAATTCGCTCAAGCAGCGTTCAGTCAGGCCGCAGCCATAGTCCACGGCGAGGATCACACGAATGGCAATCTGAGCTTAGCCTTGGCCAGCGAACTACGTCCTGATTCTGCCTGCTCGCAGTCCAGCTACTCAACGCCAAGTCAGCAGGCGCTGAAAAACTATGTGCCACCCTTGCCCTCGTTCAAGTCCAAGATTTTCAATGCCGAAATGATTAAAATTAACATACCCAAGCCGGAACTGCGGCCGCCGTTGCCCGAGCTGAGAACATCCAAGCTGAGTAGCGCGTCCACGGCCACATCGCTGGTGGCGCTTGCCCAAAAAAGTGGCAGCCAGGCAGCAGCAAAACTTGCTACTTCAAACGGTAAGCACCATGACATTATTGTAATGTAAAAATCTAACATCTTTCAAATGCAGGCAATGGCTGGTCACAGGATGTGCCGGATCAGACAGTGGGCCTGCCCATGCCCAGTAGTCCAGCGCCACGCCCACAGCACACACCCTTTGCTGATCAAGTCGCACAGCAGATGCAGCAGCCGCAGCTTGCTGCACAGTATCAACCCAAGTTCTATCAGCATCCACTTGTCTCTGGCAATATACCCGCTATGCTGCCTACGCTTAGCAACGAGGATTATCAAAAGCGTTTGCTGCTCAAAAAGCCAACGGCTTCGATTCTATCAAATGCTGCAGCGCCGCCACTGAATGGAGAAACGGCAGCAACGCCAAGCGTCAAGACCACGCCAGCCGAGAAGAATAAAGTTAAATTTTCGGACACCATACAGGTGGCCGTGGTGCCGGTAAGCTAGGACCCAACTCTCTGGCTAGCCACAGTTAATTATTATTATGCTTTTTATTAACCAGGAAATTCCGCGCAAAGAAAAGCCCATGCCACCCAAGCGCAATGGCTACTCGCGCCCAGCGGCAAGGCATTTGACCAACCCCAGAAAGGAACTAGCTGATAGTTTGCCACTTTGCCATCCCAATGATGAGTACTTAAAGGACTTTAATCCAATAACGACAAGTGTGTATACATAAACATTTAAGTATATGCATTCGCTCAATCAATTTGTTGTACTAACATTGCAGATGTCAGCAAACCTCCCACGCGGCGCAGAGAGGAGGATCCAGGCAATAATAAAACATCAGCGCCCAGCTCTTCATCCTCCATTAAGGTGGTGCATTTTGGCGTTGTTTAAGCGCATATTTCTTAGTGCAATTAATTAGTTTAGTAATTTAGTGTAGAGTGCGTCTTCCAAGTGTAACAATTGCCGTCCAATTAGTGCAAAGCTTTAAATAGGAAACTTTTTACACATTTCCCTCCATACTTTATACAGATTTATTCAATTAAAAACTAGCGGTTAAGGTTTGCCAATATGCCAAATTGATACAGGCGCTGTTATTTCTTCTTTGTGGGTGTGGCACCGCCCATGCGTTCCAGTTCCGCCTTGAGATCAAGCAGATCCTTGTCCGGCACATAGCGTCGCTCGTCACACTCATCCGTGTGCTTAGCCACCGTCAGGTGAACACCTTCGGGCAACGCCGCCTGCGCTATACGTAGAAATTGCGGATAAATGGGTGCATCCACATTATTTAGCTGCAGATTGCGCTCGTAGGTGGTCAGCTTGTACTCTGCCTCGATGACTGTGGAGCTGGGACGCAGTCGCTGCACTTGTGTCTGTTGCGGCGGCAGTGCATAGCAATCGGAGACATCCAAATCCAGATACTCGGCAACTCCGTGCAAGAAGCGTTGATAGCTTTCTAGCAGCGGGTAATCGTAGCCCTTGATCTGTACATTAAGGCACTCGTATTGCGGGAATTTCGGTTTGAGTGACTGAAAAGCAGCTCGAATTCAGTAAGTATGCTTTAACTGCATAATAAATAATACTTAGTATGCTGTAACAACCTCTAGGTAATCCGGCTCATAAACGCTGTAACTGCTTGACCTGATTGCAGTAGTTGTTGGCTTTGGCAACTGCAACGTCAGCCGCACTGCGGGCAATAGCTGCAATAGTTAAAAACATTAGATTTAATATATATATTTGGAGTTTTTGTTATTGTTATTTACGCGGCGTATCATTTTAGCAGTCGATATAAAATGCAGGTTATGTCACTACAGCTGTTTTGGGGTGCCAGTCAGTACACGTTCAGTCTGCATGACAAGCTAGACTTGCAATACACATACACCCACCAGCAACATATGTATGAACCGAAAAAGCCTATTAAAGCTATAAATATATGGCTTAATAATACATTAGAGGGCTTGGAGGCATATTGTTGATATAATATGTATAAAGTATGTCATGTTATTGCATTTTTAAGTAAATAACCTAACTTTCAAATATCGATATATCGTATGAGCACGATTACAAACACTGCATTCACACATTCCGCTGACTGTCATATGGTGAAGAAGAAGATAAATTAATTTTTTTGCTGCTGCTGATTATTTCTTAGCTCAGCTGTCTTTAAACTACAATTTAAACACTAAAACATCGAAATGGACTCTACAAACGGTAGGAATCTGGCATTTCTAGTGCTCTGCCTATGTGCCTGCTATGCGCTGGCCTTTGAGGGCAAGGAAATACCGGCGACCAAATTCGGACAGAGCGTTGCGCCAACGATGACTTTTCTTTATTGGTATGTGCAAATTAGTCGTAGCCACTGGCCACGATAACACTCATTATCAGCTTAATTGATGCAATAATGGTTGTATTTGTGCAGCTACTCTTGCGGTTACCGCAAGGCCTTCGAGGACTATGTGAATATACTAGGTGAAAAATACCCTCAAATACAAGTGCATGGCGCCAACTACGATCCGCCCGGCTTGAATTACTATCTCTCCAAGCTAATATTTGCACTGAAAATCATCATAATTGTGGCTGTGGTAAGTTCTGTGAGCCCGTTCACCTGCTTGGGCATGAACACGCCCGGTTGGTGGGGTCATCTGCAGGCAAACAAAATCTATGCCTGCATGATGATATTCTTTTTGGGCAACATGCTAGAGGGCCAGCTCATATCGTCAGGTGCCTTTGAGATTACACTGAACGATGTGCCGGTGTGGTCAAAAATACAAACTGGTCGCTTTCCGGCACCGGAGGTGTTATTCCAAATCATTGACAATCAGCTGCAGTTCTCCGAAAAGTTGCAGGAGAATCCCGACTTTGTTAAATAATAGTAAAGCAGCCCGTATCTGAGGAGAAGGACCGCCAGCTGCTGTGCATTAGAACAACACCAAATAAAATATATAAAGGAAGATAAATTGTACAACAGAACTGGAAACTATTGATGTCACGTGGACGTGGACCTTTAGATTTAATAACTGAACTCTTGTCTCTACATTACGTAAATAGTTATGTATCTTTGTTTCAATTTACCCTATTATGTGCTATTGCTCTTGTAACTGTCATTTACAAAATTCCCCTTGGCTATATAGTACGACCAAAGATTTTAGAATAATATTATTCTAAGGTCTGATAATATTCTAAGGTCTTTGGTATGACTAATTATAATGTACGTGTATGTGTTTTAGTGGCCACTAATTGTGGCATATTTTGGATGGAATCGAACCGGGTATTAGGTTGATGCACTCATGCGTAACTTGTGTAAATGTATTAGTGTATGTACCCTGTTTTATAGCTTATATCAAATAATGTAACACATTCAATACTTGTTAATAGCAGATGCAACAAAATATATATAAAGGCGTATCCTTTTTCAATCAATTTAAACGACATTTTTAAGATTTTCAGTTAACAATTTTCAGCCCAAATAGAAGTGCAATTAAAACTCATTGCCTCAATACTTAGAAATAATTTTTGTAATGCAAAGGCCTTAAACTTAAATGTTAAATCAATTTAGAACAAACTCAGGCCACGAGGACATTCCATATAATAATTGCTTGGCCTATCAACAGGTTACATCTTTGGGATTTTGAAATATTCTTCAAGTAAATCATTTTGTAGTGTGCCTCAAAAATTAAACATCCCAGACTTATATTTTAAAGTACGATCTATGCCAATTTTATTGCCCATAATGAAATAAGTGCAAAAGTCCTACAAATTTCAAAATCTAGAATCAAGCTAGAAAAGAACCCAAGATCCAATAGACTCAGTTTTGATAGTGGGAAGACTAAAAACAATTTAAAGCTTAACAACGCATCCTTTTAACATTATATTTTGTTAAACATCTGTTTTATTTTTGAATTTAGTGTAATAATAAGACAAATTATGATGATGTGTAGATTTTATTTATTAAAAAACTGGGTTCTGTTTCGCTTTATTTTTAAGTTATTGTAATCCCTACAAAATTCCAAATTTGAATTATGTGCAAATCGGGGGCAGTGGATTATAATAGTAGTAGTTTCGCCTACCACTAAGTGGTAAATTATATTATTTTTGGTACTTTTGTTTCGTTTGTACGATATTAGATTTTATACACTGCATCGGCATTCATGTTCTCAACTACTCCTGAAAAATGGGGCCGATCAATGGGATCGATAGACAGAGTTCTGTTTGTGGTGGTGTTAACTGATAGTGATAGCGACTTAGACTTAATAATTATTTTACTGCTACTTAGTACGTAAGCTGAACTGAATTGAACTTCTAAGGAGCAAAGGTGTCCTCGCGTGGAAACCGGCGGTACTGTGGCTGCCTGTTGTATTGGTATTGGTTACGGTTCTGGGGGTAACGGTTCTGGTAGTTAGCCGGAGGTGGCTGAGGCTGGAACGTCTGCTGCGGCGCATTACGGAACTCGACTGCCGGATAACCGCCCGACCAGCTTTGGTAGTCCGAAGGCGTTCTCGCTCCTGTCGACCATGAGCTGGTGCCCGAGCCGGTACCGGAGCCTGATCCGCTACCGGAGCCCGATCCGCTACCGGAACCCGATCCGCTACCGGAACCGGAGCCCGAGTTCGAGCCTGAGTTTGAGCCTGAGTTCGAGAACCATCTTCTGTTCGAGTTCGAGTTCGTGTTCGAGTTGGCGTTCGAGTTAGAGTTCGACGACCATTGTGAGCTCGAGCTAGATCCTGAGCTAGATCCTGAGCTGAAGGATGAAGAAGCTCGGCGCGTGATAAAGCTGTCGCCACGGCGACGACATACAGTACATCTGAAAAGCATAGAATATGAAATGGATGTACTTGGAACCCATGTGGCTTCATGGAACACTTACCTGCTGATCTTGCTAGTTTGATCTGCCTTGAGTGTTTGCTGGCGTGGCTGCACAAACTGATCCTGTTGCTCGATAACGGCCAGCCAGAAGGAGGCCAGTGCATCGTAATAGTTGCACCGTCCATGGCCATGGCACTCGATGACTGGATTGGCGCGGAACTCCTCTAGGCAAGAGCCGGGCGAGACAAGGTTTTGGCCAACGCCGCCCGTGTTATCCATGGTGGTCTGCCAGGCAGATATTTTAATTGAGTTTACTGTAAGCCAAATAAGCAGCTTAGATGCTTACCATGTAGTAACTGAAGCCGGTCCACATCTCCTCCCAGCCACCGGGGCAATCTGGTATGGACATAGACTGCGAGTGCATCGCAATAACTCGGGTTGTGGTCTCGCAGACGACACAGCTGCAGAGATGGAGAGGTAAATGGAGGTAACAAGACTCGACATGAGTCGCTCTTACCGTGAAATATACTTTATGAGGTCCCTGGATTGAATGGGCACCATGGTCATTGGCATGGGCTCGGCAGTGGACAACCAGAGGCTGTCGTCATTGTTCTGAGCATAGCTGCAAACGTTGTTAAAGTCGCAGAACATGTAAGGCATTGTGGTGAAACGCATTAGGCAGGAGCCGGATTGACCCAGATCTTGGCCAACGGCACGGCTGCTGGCCACATTGCCGGATAGAGAGTAGCCTTGCCAAAGCATGTTCGTATTAGCCGGACATTCGGGTATTCGCACAGACTGCGAGTGGCGTGTGAAAATGAAGCCACGGCTCTTGGGTGGCGGCGGGGGTGGCGCCGGATCACCCATTGGACCAGGCATACCGCGCAGACCTACGCGTCCTGTCAAACCCATCTGACCCTTTTCGCCGACTTGTCCTTGCACACCTTCCGGGCCTTGGTAGCCCATCTCGCCGACGTCTCCTTGATAACCAATCACGCCGCGCATGCCCATAGCACCGAATAAACCGGGTGCACCAGCATCGCCTTGTTCACCCTTGAAACCATCACGGCCAGGCTCGCCACGGTCGGCGGGACGCGCACTGATGTAGCTGTAGGTGACACCCTGTTCACCCTGTTCGCCGGTGAGACCGTCTATGCCATCGATACCACTCCAACCGGCATCACCAGTTGGGCCACGTGCTCCTCGGGCGCCTACATATCCAGTGCGACCGGGACGTCCGCTGATGCCTTGTTCGCCCTTCGGACCTTCATAGCCAGGTGCACCCTGTTCACCTCGATCGCCCATTTCACCCTTTCTGCCCCAAATGGCAAAACCAGCTTCACCCTGCTCGCCCTGTCTGCCATTGTTGCCGCGCTCGCCCTTGATTCCGGGACGACCGTGCATACCATTGCGGCCAGGTGCTCCTGGATAACCATAGTCACCAGGTGGGCCGACGGGACCGATACGTACGGGTCCCTGGGGTCCAATCTCGCCGTTAAATCCATATTCTCCCTGTTCTCCGGGTGCGCCCTTTTGGCCAAAGCGACCTGGACGTCCGGGTAGACCATCATAGCCCGTGTCACCCTCATCGCCGCGGTCAGCATTGGTGCGAGGTCCTGGAAGGCCTCTTAGGCCCTTGTCTCCTTGCATACCCTTGACTCCCGGATATCCATCTATTCCACTTTGACCCTGGAACCCGATTTCGCCAGCCTCTCCACGGCGTCCACGGTATCCTATATTGCCCACCATGCCAGTCTCTCCAGTTTCTCCTTGCTCGCCCCTGTTGCCAGGGGTTCCGGGCTCACCACGGGTATCATATAAGTTTCCAAGATATGTTACTTGACCTTGCTCACCGGTTTCACCTCGGTCTCCGATTTCACCGTCGATGCCACTTGGACCATATTCACCAGGAAGTCCCTCATCGCCCACCAATCCCGGGGCGCCAGGGTAGCCAACATCACCGATATCACCAAATTCACCAGGAGAACCCATAGGTCCAACTTCACCGGCAACTCCCTTCATCCCGATAGCTCCGGCGCGACCAGGGTAACCAGGGACACCATCATCGCCGCGATCACCGTCCGCACCAGCACTGCCATGAAATCCGGTCTCTCCTCGTTCTCCCTTCAGTCCATGTAAGCCGGGCAACCCATTGCGACCAGGTGCTCCAGCCTCGCCCTTGTAGCCCTGCAGACCGTCAGAAGCGGGTAAGGAATCACCAGGTGCACCACGTTCACCTTTGAAGCCTGGTGCTCCGTTGTAACCAGGTGGCCCCTGCCAGCCGCCATCGCCAATTTCGCCCTTGATGCCACTGTATGCGGACACACCCTTGGCACCTGGACGTCCAGGCACTCCAACAACACCATGCTCGCCTTTCATGCCAGGCCGACCCGCCGCACCTGGGTAACCGAACGGACCTATTTCTCCGGTAAAGCCTAAAAAGAAATAGCGTGTGTTTTGAATTTTGGTACTGTAGACAAATTCGAAATATTCACCTTTAGGTCCAAAGTCGCCGGCTGTTCCACGTTGGCCTATATCTCCAGGACGTCCATCGAATCCAATGTCACCACGATCGCCCTGTTCTCCAGGAATGCCGGAAAGGCCAACGGGGCCTTGGTCCCCAGTATAACCAGGTGGACCTGCATCACCAACTCTTCCGGGACGACCGGGATATCCAATACTGCCCTTGGCACCGTTCTGTCCGAATTGTCCGGGATAACCGACTTCACCCTTGTACCCCTTTAGACCGTGTAGAGCCACGCTGCCTGAACGACCTGGTTCACCTTGTGGACCTGGAGGTCCAACGACTATGTCGCCTCGCTGTCCTTTGTTGCCAGGCAAACCTTGAAGACCCCAGATACCATCATCACCTTTCGTACCCTTGTCTCCTTTGGGTCCGGGTTGACCCCTGAGTCCGGGATATCCGAGTGGACCACGGTCACCAATTACGCCCTTGATGCCTGGTCGGCCGGGAACACCGATTTCTCCAGGCAAAATGTATTGTCCTGGCTCACCACGTTGTCCCTTAGAGCCGCCCATACCAGGCTGACCTGGCTCACCATCTTTACCAGGGTTACCAGGTCTGCCATGCAGTCCATAGTCGCCAATCTCTCCCCTGTAGCCCTTGGCGCCTTCTGGTCCCATCAAGACATCACCGGGTAATCCTGTGCTGCCACTTTCGCCTGGTAGTCCTGGCTCGCCGGGTTCTCCTTTGGGTCCGCGGAAGCCGGTGTCGCCGGGATAGCCAACATCTCCAGGCTCTCCTCGGTTTTCAAATATCTCGCCAGGATGTGGCTCACCCTTGTCACCCTTAAAGCCAGGGCTGCCCTCTTCACCACGTTCACCCCTGATAAATAGAAAAACCAAAAGTTAAATTGAATCCGTTACAACAATGATAAATTGGGTACGTACTTTCTGCCGTTGTAGCCAGGTTCACCAGTCAAATAAAATTTGGGCGTAGTTGGTGCAGCACCTGGTTTTCCGTCGCGACCATCGCGACCTGGTGCACCGTCTCGACCAGGCTGTCCAGCATCACCAAAATCTCCTCGAAGACCGGGCTCACCCTTAGCTCCAGTAGCACCATTCCATCCATGTGCGCCACTGTCACCTTGGGGACCTTGAATACCGCGATATCCTTGCTCACCATCATCACCTGTTTCCGGTTCCTTCCTACTGTTGGTATATTGAATAATACCTTTTGGACCTGGCTGGCCGGGGCGACCCGCCTCACCAGGAATACCGGCTGAACCTCTTATGCCCTTGAAGCCTTGCAAGCCTGGCTTACCCTGGACTCCCTTTAATCCACGTGCGCCGGTGATGCCTGCCATGCCGCGGGCACCGTGCTCGCCTGGATAGCCCGCATCGCCCATAAGTCCTTTAAGGCCACGTGGTCCAGCGTGGCAGATGCCACAATCATCACCTCGTATGCCCTTGTCGCCAGGGAATCCTCGGAAGCCGGATCGGCCATCAACTCCGGGTCTACCACGTCTACCGGGTGGACCTTGGGAGCCAGGTGGTCCAACAATATTAAAACCCTCGCCGGGCAAGCCCTTGTCACCAGTCAAGCCGACCTCTCCACGGTCACCGCGATAGCCATCGACGCCGGAAATTCCGTGTTGGCCGGGTTGGCCTTTTGGTCCGTATAGGTTAAGGCCAGGATCACCTTGATAGCCATTGCGGCCTGGAGGACCAGCCTCTCCGGCTATACCTTGCGGACCGGGTGGACCCATCAAGCCGTAATCTCCATCCTCGCCCTTGTCGCTGCGTCCTGGTGGACCACGATTGCCACTGAGACCTTCATCTCCAGGTGGACCAGTCGGTCCCTGCAGGCCACGACGACCTTGCTTTCCGGGAATACCATTCAAACCAGGATGGCCAATGGGACCGATATCTCCTTGCGGTCCAATGGGGCCAGGTAGGGACTTGTCCAAGCTGGGATCATAGATACCGGGTGGTCCGACCGGTCCTTGAATACCAGGCATGCCATCGAAACCGTCGTCACCGCGCTCGCCTACTCTGCCGTCTTCACCATCCTCACCATTGTAGCCTGGAGCGCCTTTCATACCCTTATCACCGGGACCACCTGGCCCTCCTTCGCGACCAGGCTTACCACGCTCACCAACCTCTCCCTGTTCGCCTCGGGCGCCTGGCAATCCATCGCGTCCTAGCTGTCCTGGCTCGCCAATTATTCCGGGTGGGCCGCGATCGCCGATCTCACCAGCGTAGCCCTTGTAACCTTTAAGCGTTTCGTCGTAACGTAAAGCGCCGGGCTCGCCCTCGCCGGGCTCTCCCTTATCGCCCATAACGCCCTGCAATATGGGATAGCTCTCAGGCACGCCCATTTCACCCTTGTAGCCTTGGAGACCCTGTTCGCCCTTTCTGCCCTCAATGCCAGCAAAGCCAATGTCTCCTTTGTGACCGTGACCGCCAATAAATCCAGGCTGGCCATCAATACCATCGGGTCCGCGCTCGCCGCGATTGCCTTTGGTGCCTTTTGAATTAATGCCTCCTTCACCGGCATCACCAGTGGCGCCTGATGGGCCCTCCTTACCCATGGGACCACGTGCGCCATTCTCGCCAGGAGGACCAGCGCGACCCTGCGGACCAGGACGGCCATCACAGCCATCAATACCGCGCGGCCCGGCTGTTCCATCCTCACCAGGAAAGCCCTGATATCATTGAAATTTATGAAACTTATAAATCTGGCCTCTAGCCTGTCTTCGGTATTACTTACACGTGCACCCGGAAAACCATTATCTCCTTGCGCGCCAGCATCACCCTAAAAGTCGAGTGAAACAATATACTAATTGAGAGCACACTCTTAACTGATCAAACTTACGCGATGGCCCTTTTCACCCTGTTCTCCGTATTCACCGAAGTCACCCTTCTCGCCTGTATATCCTGGTGGTCCAAAAGGTCCCATGTCACCGGGTGGACCCTCACGGCCGGTCACACCCGCAAATCCAATGGATCCAATGCGTCCTTTGATGCCCTTGCAATCGCATAACGTTGTGTTGCACTCCTGAAATCATTCACTAGTCTTTAGATTTGACTATAACAACACATTGTTGCTAATTGAATTTCGTAATGGGAACAAGTCTTGATTGCCATTGATTAAAACATTGATTTTGCACGGACTCGAACACTCAATTGCCATCATAATTGTCATCATTCTTAATTGAGGCCTATAGATATCTATGCAGACATTTTATATAAACTGTCTATTCTAATTCAAGCCAGCAACGATGTTTCCTATCTCTGACGTATGAAAAGTGGGCATTTATGATATGTAGGTCTTCGATTACGCAGGAATTGCGAAAATACTCTAACCAGTTTAGCTAAAATATTTGAACTTAATTGGTTCCAAAATGGGTTTCTTTTGAGGCTTAAATAGGCTTTGCAAATGTATGTTTTGAAATATGAAAAGACAGGTATTTTATTTGATTGAAACTTCAAGCAGTATTTGGAAGTAGATAAACCTTGTAGTAGGAATATATAATCATATTCAGTATAGAATATTGTATACCAACTAGCTCATATGCTATCGTGTAGATCGAAAATGGTTTTTAATGTTAAGAGATTTCAGGGATGTCCGAGTTTTATACCAAATTCCATTGTAAATTGGCTGTATTTTTAGACCTACTTTGTTTGAATTAAGAACATCTAATGTAATGCAATGAAATTATTCACTTAACGGCTGGTATTCTATGCTTTATGCACTTTAGATATTTTCAGATTTAGGCATTAGTCATAACAATAATAATAATAACATTTTGCGGGTGCATAGAATGCCAGAAACCGTGTGCAACTTGTGGCAACTGCGGCAACAGCCTGAAACAGTTGCAACTTGGCGAGCCGGGCAACTTAAATTTTTGCTTTAATTGTACAATTTCCGTTGCAATGAGATAATCTTTTATACTCGTACTCGTATTATGCCTTCCCATTGTTCTTATACACATATTCACACTTGCAGTTCTTCCAAGCAGCCTCAGCTGATTTGCCCTGGCAATTGCTCGAGTGCATAGAACACGGTCACTGATGCGGACCGCAGTGGGAATGAGGAATATAAACTGATCGAATGGCCCCAGCAACAATAGTATCCTCATCATAATTCAGTGTAGTTTAAAGGTAAGTCATTCGATCAAAGTTTTTTAAACTATTCTACCAGATCATAACTGAAAACTTCGTTGGGGAAAAAATAACTCATAGAATGGCCCCAGCAACAATAGTATCCTCATCATAATTCAATGTAGT
Source organism: Hirtodrosophila histrioides (assembly GCA_037075165.1). Lineage (NCBI taxonomy): Eukaryota > Metazoa > Arthropoda > Insecta > Diptera > Drosophilidae > Hirtodrosophila > Hirtodrosophila histrioides. Next base: position 48,732 of record JBAMCL010000134.1, read on the forward strand.
TTAAAGGTAAGTAGTCCGATCAATTTTTTCTTAGCTAGTCTACCAGATCACTGAAAACTTCGATGGGGGAATGAAAACTTATAGAATGGCCTCCGCAACAATGGTATCCTCATCATAATTCAGTGTAGTTTAAAGGTAAGTAATACGATCAAAGTTTTTTAAACTAGTCTACCAGATCATAACTGAAAACTTCGTTGGGGGAAAAATAACTCATAGAATGGCCCCCTCAACAATAGTATCCTCATCATAATTTAGTGTAGTTTAAAGGTAAGTAATTCGATCAAATTTCCAAAGGTTTCAAAGGCTTCCAAAGTTGAAGAGAGTTGAAGTTTAACAAGAATGCTATAGTCGAGTATACCCGACTACAAAACCCCTGTATCCAGGTGGAAAATTTACGTCAAATCTCTTTTGAAACTAATCACCAGATCATACTATATACTCGTTGGGGGAATATAGGTCGTAGAATGTCTCCTTCTGCCTGTTACATACATTTGCACAGATCCCACCTTTTTATCCAGTTTTATGGGTACAGGGAGTAAAAATGGTCTTCTCTACCAGTTTTTAACCCAAAATTTGATGTTCACTTGTTTTAATGACATCTGATCTTAGCTGTTTGAAAAATCTATCTGCAATTTAGTTAAAAATATCAAATTGTCACCAGCTTGAAGCACACACTCAATATTATATCTACGATCCAAGCCATCCAAGCTATCCATTAAGCAAGTATTTAAAAACATGTTGAAGCTATTAAAATCCTTAATATTTTTTTCAAAAATTCCAGAGCATACAGTTTTCTTATGTTTTCGACCTCTAGGCACTTCAAGTGGTCATTAAATAAACGCATTACTCGTAAATTTCTGGCTGTCCGTGTTGATCAGCGAATATTTTAGAACTGCAATGAAAAGATTTCTTCCTCATTGCCCCCAACTAGTGTTCCAGACACTCAGTCTCTCCTGATTGGCGACATATGCAGCGTAAAAATCGTTATAAACATCCTTAATATGTTTTGTATTGCGAACGCAATTATTAATAGAATTGACATAATTCCGTTTAGTTAAAATCAAAATTTATTGCTGTGTTCATTAAAATGACTTTGAGCGTCTTTGGGGCCTAGCGTCAAGTTTTCTCCAATTCTACAAAATTTAAAGATAAAACACGAATAAAGAAGACCCAGAAAACAAACAACAAAATATAACGGCACACATGTTGCACGCATGTTTCAAAAAAAAAAAAGGAAAAAAAGTGTTGTGTGTTTAATGTTTGCGGGCTGGAAAATTAGTGTCAAATATTTCGCATGCAAATTTAGTAAGTAAATGAAAAATGTTTAGAATACTAATAAATATTTAGTGCAATTTTGTTGCACTCGTTGGCTTTCCAATCAAAAGTTCAAAGCACCAAAGCTAATCAACATCAATTCAATACGCTGGCATCAACTTAAAACGGGGACTTCCGAGAAAAGTGCGACGGGGTTGATCTTTTGAGATCAAACCATCTGTTAACAAAATATGCACATGACGTTCAAATCAGAAAATCCGAAAATCCGAAAATCAGAACGTGAAACATAAACAATCGGAATGGAGGAAAAACTATCCAACAAAAACTGCGAGAGAAATATGTTGTCTGTGTGGTTAACCAGAAAGTAAAAAAGAATTAAAACCGAAACAAGTCGAGAATACACAGACGAAGACCAAAAATAAAATTCACAATGCATATGGCAGGTGTATGTTGGGTATTGAGTGTGTGGGGGTATCGCTCTTTGGCATAGTTAATCTGTAGAACAATTGCACTCAATTTCTGGAAACTGAATGAGGTGTTCATGTGAAAATAGTGCACCTCTATATCATAATGTCGAGTGTACCGTGCCAAAGTGATAAATACTTAAAATAATGATGAGATCTTGAGAACTGTGCACAAATTCAAAAGGTTTTTACCTATGCCGGGCTATATATCCTATCAATATAGTTCCTTTTCTTGGTTTTCTTTAGTTTTCAAGAAATAGAAATGACAGATCAGATAAGAAATCTTTTAGACATGTGCCTAGTTTCTTATAGAATCCTATTGCATTCGTATTTATGGAAAGCATACCTATTCAATAAATTGCAGACCCCATAACCCAATTCCTGGTTAGTAACTGAACTTACCTTGCGACATGGTCATTCAAGGCTTTTATTTCACACATTCCTTCAATTGAAAAAGCGGCAATCAAAACCAAAGTAAGACCTTCGAATTTCATTCAATCAATTTACCATCCGAAACTCACACAAATTCCAAGTGCAAGTCTTTCATTTTTGCCTGACCAAGCAAATGTAAATTGTTGCAGTAACACGTTAACAAAATGAAAGCTCAGCAATTTCCTTGAACTTGACACTTGTCAAGCAACCCAACTATATACTATAATGACTATGTATGGGTATACATCCATATAGAGGGTACACAAACATATATAACACATTGGGACCAACCAACAGACGGTCGCAGACAACGCACCAAGTGGCGTTGTTATTTGTTATGCATTTGCCCGTATGTGAAAAAAGAACATATATAGAGAGACTGTCGTATTGCCCAATTTGAGAGCTGTGTTTTTTTTATTATTATGAACACAACATAGTTGCACATACGAGTGTATATACTCTATATATATGTACACCCGATTTTGTCCACGTCAGCAAGGAGGCAGAGTCATGGGCAAAGGCGTCGAAAGTGTTGGGAACCTAAATACGGTTTATATTTACGGGCACGCGTGTAGAGTGACGTCTATGTGGATGGTCTGTGGTGAGTAGGTAGTAGTTGAGTAGGTTAGGTTGGCATAGGTACAATAAATGCTTACTTAGCAGCTGGCATACTAGGGCAAAAAATTACTTGAATAGTGCTGAATAGAAAAAATATGAATAACAAACGATTAAGTGAAATGCATTTAGAAAACTAATTGCAACTTAACTTTAAATTGATTGTACAGTCTTTTACAATAGAAATAGAATTAAGATTGATATGAGAACCGTAACCAATTCTTTGTTATATATTTGTTTTTATTTAACATACATATTTAATACATACTTTTTGTTTTTACTTGTAAATCGCATTTGAATTTTGGGAACTAATTATGAATAATTGAAATTAAATGTAAAGTAAGCAAATTACAATGAATTCCTTTATCGAGCGTAATTTTCGCTCTCTTAAGCAAATGAAGTTACTCTTTAGTGTCATGCCCTTGCGAAAAGCTGTCTGCTACAGCATTGCACATCATTCTGGTTACTCTTTTCTGTAATATCCTGGCGAAAAGCTGTCTGCTACAGCACTGCACGTCAATATAGTAACTCGTTTGTATGACACCCTTGCAAAAAAGCTCCTTGCTACGCCACTGCAGTGAGCATTGCACGTGGTGTCTGCTAAAAGTCGGTCGCAAACATCGCTTCCTATGTGTGTGTATATGTAGGTTCAGAATATATGCATGTACATATATATTTATATATATAAAAGTATGATCTCTTACATGATGTGTGTCAGTAGCGCACTTGAGCGCATTTACACATGTTAATGCCAATTGTAAAATCTCTCTCTCGCCCTCTCTCTCTTCAGCTCAGCTCAGCCCGGCTCAGTCAGCGTTGCAGTTTAAGGTCAAAGTTGTCAGGCCCCTCGCTCAATCAAAATGTCAGAGCAGACATCGCATCTATATCAGAGCACACACAGTGCCTACAATTGGCACACCCACCCACGCTTAGTGCGACGCCTGAACGCCTGCCCCGGAGGCGACTTTCCGACTACAATATATATCTACAATATATATATATCGGGTATATCGTATGTGATCCTACTGCACGTGTAGGGTAAGTGCATTGGCCCGACTGCCAGGCTCGAGGGGGTATCTAATGACGCGCCCTGGAATTCACAAGTCCAATTCCGTTGAAATAAAACAAGTGTTAGTGATACCCGTACTTCAACTTTATATATGGTGATTACAAAATGTGCATAAAATGCAAAGCGCAGCAAAAACAATGCGAAATACAAATTCAGAACAGAATTTGTTGTTTTTTTTAAATGCTTTAACTTAAGCAGCCGTATTAAGCACTCTACTTAGTAAGTAGTCAGGCCTCATAATCTGTGCTATAGTCGCACACAAGATGGCCGCCAAGTGGCCCGGATGTAGCACAGAAAATAAAAAAGAGAAGAAAAAAAAAATAATAATAATGTCATTCTATATAGTACACACATATATAAATCACGACTGATAAGACACTGCCAGCTATGCGCTGACAGTTTTTCTTGGCTTGCGGGCATTTTAATTAATACATTTTAATTTGGCATTAAATTATACACATAATATACTTATATAATATACATATACATATATACATATATATATGCTATGTATTTGTGTAAATTTTTTTTGAATATTTGCCGCACAGTTAAAATTCCAAGCATGGACAAAGGGGTTATCTGTTGAATTTCAATGCGAACTCTTTGTTGCCAAGTTGAGTTAGGATTGGCAGCCTTCAAAGCGAGTCCTGTCATTTGATCATCCGTACCAATTGACCCGATTCGGTAAATGCTCTCGAAATAAAACAACACGCGCCATCAATCAACATTTGATGATCCGCAGCGAACTACAATTGCAATAAGTGCACAAATGCCGGGCCTAGGCTGCATCATAAAAGTGTTTAAAACATGCCAAGTGCAGGCAGGCAACAAGTAGTCGCCTAGCAGATACCCTGTCAAAAGACTTGAGCTGAATAGAAAAGTGTCTGTTTTTTTAAGTTAATTGTCATCATATCGAATTGGAAACCCTTTTCCTGGGATGAAATTCTTAAATTTTACTTTCATCATTGGTGGATATAATAATCACACGAAAAAGTAAAACATATCATATATTTATTGAAGCATTTATGTATTTTTATAAGTTGGCAACATAATTTTATGAAACGTGTTCGAATTCATGAACTAAAGTTAAGTCTCAATTCATGAAATGGAGGGACGCAGCCAACTTAACTTTCTACTTAGGGGTCCTCCACATATTACGTAATCATCACCCTTTATGTATATTTTAAATGATTGACATCACTCCGAAGTTATAGAAACCTGAGCACAGATTTCCAGCTCATAAAAATCAATAAATTCCATGCTCTATTTTCGCTTATGATTTCCTTACCTTCCGAATATACCCCAACTCACTTATGAGTACAGGGTATGTGCTAAAAATTGTATATGGAGCAAACATATGAGCAACGTGTGATTGACATGAAAATTCATGCCCACACATACATACACATATGCCAGAGTAATACACACCACTCACACACACCATTGGAGCATAATGAATGCACATCTGGACTGGACGGGGACTCTGGCTAGCTGTTATTGTTATTGTTGTAGCGCTCTTGCAGCATGACATCATTTTTGACATCATAAAGAAGCGTCAAAACAGAAGACGGCAGAAATCTGCACATGCCCGCGAGCAAAGACAGATTGAGATTCGGAACACCCACACACAGAGATGCAAAGATACAAAGATACTGAGATACAGAGATACAGATACACAGCCCAATGTCGATGCAAATAGCTAAATGCTAAAATTGAAGCGCATCAAGTAACGGCTCTTTACAGTTGACTGTTCGCAATTTACAGTTTGTTTTTGTTGCTTGCATAATTGTTTAGACAAACGCTTGACAGATGATAACTAATTGCCCCGCAGTCAAATTGCGACTAGCTGACAGCACAGCGCATCTAAAACTCTGCTATGACAGTCAGTGAATCCAAAACTATAAAGCTCAAAACTGCTGAAATCAAAATAGTTGCAATTTGATTGTTTATAGCCAATAATTAATGTTTACTGCTCTTTTAATTGAAATTAAATCAAAAAAAAAATTGTTCAATTAAAATTGCATAATATTTGAAGCTCTCAACTTGAAGAAGATACTTAAGACTTTGAGGAAACATATTCATTAATATATGCATACTTTTTGATATACTTCTATCAAAAACGATACAAATGTTAAGTCCTTTTGTAAAAAACTCATCCCTAAACCTTTTTCTAATTATTTTCTTTTCTTGAATTGATCATATCAATCTATGGAATTCTCGGGAGAGCTTGTTAGTTCTAATGAACGAGTCCTGCCAACTTTGAAGAAGTGGAAGGTATAAAATTAAAAGGGATCAGAAAATTGCAGTAAGCTACATCATTTCAGGCAAGTCTGCCAACCTATTCAGTATAATTATCATAGAACCTAAATTTAAATTGCAAAAATTGTATCTTTTGAGTTAGAAGAATCTGCTTGTATTTCCATTAAGTAACTCTTTATCCCTTTCTATTTACATTTTATATAAAACGATACAAATGTTAAGTCCTTGTCTAAAAACTCTTCCCTAATCCTTTTTCAATTTCTTTTCTTTTCTAGAATTGATCATATTAATCTATAGGATTCTCTGGAGCTTGTTAGTCCTATAGAACGAGTCCTGCCAACTTAGGAGAGCTGGAAGGTGAAAAATTAAAAGAGAGCAGAAAATTACACTAGGTTAAATCATTTCAGGCAAGTCGTAGAACCTAAATTTAAATTGCAAAAATCTGATTTTATTCTATAAGGGAGAAGAATCTGCTTGTGTTTCCATTTAGTAACTCTTTATCCTTATACTATTTACATTTTATATAGACATCTGAATTGAATAATCATAGTTCTACTAGGTACAGATCAGATTGAGAACTTTGGGTACGAATAATTGTTTTATGTAGAACCGAAATAATTAAAATAGAATAAGTTTTGCCTTATCAGAGGAGCTGTTAACCTTTTTGTTGACTCTTTGAGATGCTTTGGCAATAATTTGTACAATCAGAAAACTATTTCAAATTGTCCAAGAATTTCAAGCGTATGTTTATTTTTATTTTTAGCAATGACGTTAGGCACAAAAAGAGAGGGGGGATAAGTGACACACTGATAGAGATATGTGCATATGTTTTTATGAATTCTAATGAATTCCAATTCCAATTTGAAAAAGCTGCAACTAAATAAAACTGATAACAACAACAAAACTGAAGCTAAAGCTGAGACAGAGACAGAGACCGACTCTGAGACTGAATCTGAATCTCAAACTGAAACTGAGGCTGAGGCTGTTTCTGAGATGCCTGATAACCCAATTTCTTGCTTAAGGCACAATGAACACAACATCAAATAATCGCTTTAATTTAAAATATTCACACTGTGCCGGACTGTTGTTAGTTGTTGTTGTTGTAGTTGTTGCAGCTGCTGTTGCTGTGGCCTCTAGTTGCATATATCACTTATACGACATGTTGTTCATATCTCACACAGAGAGAGCTGTCTCTGTGTCTGTGTGTGTGAGAGAACACTTCGCATAATTTCCGCATTCAGTTGCAGATAAATAAATAATTGAGTCAAATTGAAATGCAACTCGCCAAACAATTTTCAAGATGCACGCAAATAAACTTCAGACATAAAGAAGGCCGAGTGTTCTTATTGTTGTTGTTGTTAGTGTTGCTGTTGCTGTTGCTTTGGGGGTCCAGTGATTTATATGCTAGGGTCAGGCCTAAGGACAGAGGCAGCGACTGAGGCAGCGACTGCGACGCAACGGTGGCTGAGAGCAGGCCAAATGCCTTTTGCATAAACAAAGCGCAGCCAATGAATATGGTAAGGCATCAAAGCAGCAGAGGAAGAGGAAGGGGCAGCATTGAACAGCAACAACAAACTTTCAATTCCAATTTGAAATGAGGCAGAGCGTCAAAGACAGCCGCAGCTGCAGCCTCACCCCCGCAGCACTTCACCAATCACTTGAGCTGCTAATTGTCGGCAGCAGAAAAGAACACACACACACACACACATACACAGAGAGTTAGACTGTGTATAAAAGAAATTTCCATATAAAATGCGTTGTTGTTGTTGCTTTTTTTATAGACAGATGCTGCAGCTAGGAAAGAGTCGCTGCTGATAAAGTATATTTATCAAAATTCATTCATAGAAAGGCAGCCGCAGTCGCCGTCGCCGTCGCCGTCAAGCCCAAGTGCAGTCGCTAGCAATATGCATGTGTATATTACTCACACACAGACACACTTGTTGCGCGCTGTGCGGGCGCGCTCTTAAATGTGTGACGCGCGTGCGCTCTCTTAAGTAAGACTCTCTCCCGCTCGCTCGCTTTCTGCAGGCGCGCATGTGTGCGAGACGGAAAAGGAAATCACTTTGCTGTTAAATGTAGCGCGAAAAAGCAATAATAATCGTATTGCCAACTGGTTTTGCAGTTTGACAGCCACTGGGCTGGCCAAACAGTAGCAGAAATCAAGTTTAGCAGCTACTTAAACATTTTCAACCATTTTCTGCGGTTTGGCAGCACACAAGCCGCAAGAAGTTGACGCTCTCACTCAACAACAGTTGCAATCGCAGCTCGAGTTGATGTTGAAGTTGAAGTTAAAGTTAAGGTTCCATGGCATTGACCACGTAACCGAGTGCGAAAATAAATTCAGATCAAATTACAAATGGCATCAAATGTGGGCTCCGACAAACACGTGAGCGTCTGAAAAAGTAACCTGAAATTAGTTTTTCTTTTTCATATATATATATATATATATATGTATTTTTTAAGAATTCTTGTCATTGTGGCGCCCTGGCAAAAGTCAGGCTTAGCCGATAGCCTCTGGCGTTGGCGACACCTAATAATTCTATTTTCAATTCAATTCCACAAGTGTCGCAATCAGCAGACTGGGCTATCAAGCGTCAATGCCGCCAACATAGCAATAAACCCAATTAAATCTCTACTGTTTGTATTCGTATATATATTATTCCTATACATACATACTATATATAGTATATATATACATATTTATTTAGCTTGTCGCTGCTTGATAAGCCAGCGAGTTGGAATCAGAGCATTATAGCCTTTGCATAGAATGTGCCTAATTTTGAAATATGACGAAATCGTTTTTAGTTCATTTCGCATACAAATCTCATTTCAAGCTAGTTTTTTTTTCAATTTAATTAAAAATGCGCATTTAAGTTTATCAAAAGCATTGACTTAAGCTCTGATAACGGTTTAAATATAGGCTTCAATCCTAAAATTGCCAAACTTGTCAGTTAAAATATGAAACAACAAAAATATAGCATACTTCCAGGGGCATAGGAGTAACTTGCACACGTTTTAAACAAATACTTTTCAGTTTAAACCATGTAAAGTTATTCTAAATTATTAAAAATTTGCTTAAAAATGCTTTGAATATTTAAAGAAAAAAACTAATTGCTTGCTTTCTCTATTTAATTTACTTAATAATTGTGAATCAATATCAACAATAGTTTTATTTCTTCTGAATATGCAAGAATTGTTTAAGAAATCATTTATAAAACTCTATTGAAATTTCGAAAATTTGCAATAGTTGAATATCTTTGGCTGATTTGGTATAATTGTTGTTGGCTCATTGCTAACCGGAAATATTCAATGGCAAATAAAAAATGTTATACAATGCGCAGCATAATTAATGGTCTATTGTGGACATATATTTGAGGAAGAAGAGCCATAAGGTTATCTGTTACTGATAGCACGCGTTAACCTTTGTCATAAGCAGATTGCCAAATCTGAAGGAATTATCTACGATGACATAATAACACTATGCATGGCATCAATTGAACTCAACTGAGAGCGTAGATCAAGGAACTCACTAAAGAACAAAAATAATAATAATAATATAAAGAAAAGGCAACTCTTTAAGAGTTTATCAAGCAAAGAGGCAAAGCGTTGGAACTGCCGGAAATATAATATGCAATAGAGTCAGGAAATATCGGGGCATGTGCATTGTTTTTGTTGCCCATTTTTGGATGATTAAATGCAGCAATGCTGACCTAATTTCTTTTCCTATTACATACTATATATGCTGCAGTTTTCCTGTAGATTATGAACAACAATATATGAAAGCAGTTATGAATCAGCTGCAGTGGGTTAGAGGAATGAATGATAATGTAAAGTTCTAGAAAATAAGCAAGCGCAGTTTTGCGGCCACTGCCAACGGGCGTGAGTTTGAGAAGCATTAGCCCAACAGTTTGAGAGCTACTGATACATTTCAATTTTGGGAAATATAATATAGTATAAAAATGTGAATAAAGTTAGATGTGTTGGATAAATATTAGCTGTGAATTGAAACAGTGTCTCGTCTATAGTTTTTACTGTGTTAGATTTATGTTAGCTGAATAATTGTTAGAAATTGAATTTGAGTCTCGTACTTACCTTTGCATCTGCAAAGAAAACCACGCTGGCAATCAGACATGCTGCGCCTAGCACACCCGAGAGACCCGCTAGATCTCTGGGCAACATCATGTTGGTCCTAAGCCTGACCACAAACTCGAACTGGACAAACTGAAAATGTCACTGGGAAAACACACACGAAACTGCGAAATAGAAACATTGAGAATTTTCGTTTAAAGTTGACATCATTAACATATATATATATTATATAGAACCGTTTAAAGACTAGATTAAACTATATATATTGGGTTACATTTATCGAGTCTTTTTCAAATTTCAATTATTCCAGAATAATGAGAACTAACACAAAATGCTGGTGCGTTCGGGTTCGCCACTTGATTTGCTGTGCTGCTGCGATCGTCGAGCACAACACACTCCCCACATGTGGAGATCGTCAAGCGTTCAAAGTGTTACTAAAATCGGGCCGCACCGGAGAGATTCGAGATTCGTTGCCGCACGCCGGAGACGATCGTAAATGCTCGGCTCGTGTTCGGCAGACGCACACAGTGACAGCTATGCTTTGCTTGTATTGGTTGTGGGTGCGCTCGGTACGTTTTTGGGGGCAGTTAAGGGCGCGGGGGAGCAGTGTCAGCCTGTTGAATTTAGCACTTTGTTGCCTTGAAATGAGGAAACGAGCTAGCGACGGAGGGAAGACGGACGACGGACGACAAACGGCAACATGATTTTTGTTATATTTTCCATATTATAATTTCCCTACATAGTTGTTCAGTTTTACATAGTTTCTTGTTTTTTGTCGCTGCGATTAGGCTAAGGCTTTTTCATTTAGTATATTGAAACGCTTTGTGCCTGATAACATGCCATAAGGTTGCGTATTTCCTGTTGGGAAAAGAAAATCAGCTCGAGCGCTCGAGCGTTTTTTTTTTTCCTAATCAATTAGTACGCAGATTTATAAAAATAGAGCTTTACGAAATGCCATCGCAGTATTTTTGGGGTCAGTTTTGAAACCGTAGCTAAGTAGCAACACAATCAAGGCTTTGTGTGTTGAGCAAGATACTGTAAACTGTTCTGGCATACATTCGCTTCAAATGTTAATGCCGATTCGGGTACACGACCTACTAGCCTCATTTACAGTCCTCTATAAAGTTCTTTCACTATACTACTACTAAAGAAACTACTATACTACTATAAAGACTAGCTGCTGGGAGTGTTCCTTCCAATTCTGCGAACCTCCTGTGTAGCAAGAGTTTTGCTTCCAGTTTTATGCATAAAGTTCTTTAGTCAGCCATACTATTTTCTCAGCCATACTATTCATGCTTTTTATATTTATATATTACACCATTTTTCTGAAAATGTCTTACAATATTGCTTCTATAAGAAAAACTTTAAATAAAATGCCTAGAGTGATCTTTTAGGAACATTCTTTCTGGGCATTCTCTCAAAGAATAAAACAAGAAAAACTTAAGATTATGGAATATTGGAAAGATCACATCATTTAACTTAAGATTAAGGTATATTGGAAAGATCACACAATTTAACTTATTGATTAGTATCAAAAAATGTGTTGATTCGGAAATTCGCTATCCTTACACCGATCACACTCACAAAGCATGAAAGTTTACTCTAAATATCAGTGATCTATTAAATAAAAGCTTTATGCCTTATCAGAGGTTAAGGAATTCAGTTGACCGTTTGCCTTGAATTAAAACCCCAAAATATTAAATCAAACGCATATTAAAATACTTGAAACAATATTTGTACACACTGAAACAAGAGGAGAAACTTGGAAATAGGTTTAAAATGAGACTGAAAAAACTTCAATTAAGAGGAAAATTAGTACGCAAATGTTGTAAAAAATATTGTTTGAGTGCAGATACTATGTGTCGTGGAAAAGACTTTTCCAGCAGATATTCTACAACTAAGCACACTCTTTTCTCTCAGTGCAGGGACAGACAGCAGGCAAAGCAGGACTTGAAAATTAGCACAAGAAGCCAAGCCGGATCGAGCCCTATCAGAGCTTCAATGGCGAGCAATAACGGAACTCATGTGCCCGATCTTACAATTGGGCTATCAGTAATAGCTCGTGGTAGGTGCTCAAGGGGGAAGTAAAGGCATTGACTATGTCGATTCCATATCCAACGACTAAAGCAGGCACTGGCCATATCATTCTCAAAAGCAAGCAGAGAGTTTTCAAATAGAAGAGATACCCTGTTCTCAGATCTGACTAATCCTAGCTGCGCAGTTTTTTGAATATCTTCTCTGATCTTTATGAAATTTGAAGCATACATAGATAGCAGGCTAAAATATATTCCTACATGAAATCAAGGCGATATCTATACAGTTTACAGCAACCATTTGGTCTTTTCAATCTTTTCAATTACAGAAGGTTTGACAGTAGGTAACTAACTTTTTCAGCTTATTATTGAATTGTCATGAAATTTATAGAATTCACAAAAAACATGCTAAAATAGTCCTTCCCAAATAGGGTTTAATATGCAATTTGTTGTTTTTCTCGATTATACAGAAGTTGTATATAGTTTGAAACAATCTCAAATATACTTGCAACGATATTGAGCGACTTTAGCTCTTACAGGAACTTTTGTATAATCGGTTATCCAGGCAGATATAGTCAAGTCGACTCTGCCATTGATACTGATCAATAATATATGTACGGCTGTATATCCAAGAGGGTTGCCTCTGCCTGTTACATACTTTTACACGACTTGATTATACCTTCTTTTTCCCGTTTGAAATGGACATAGGGTAAACGGCTTCTTAGTAAGCAGCGACTTATCGCCAAGTTTCATTCATATTCATTCTAGTTAGGTTAGATGCTTGGCTTAGTGTTGTTGCTACATATTTACAATACATATTTGTCGCCCATCCGTTCCACATGTTCCCGCCCCAACGAACCCACTCGCACACACACACACACAGACACACAGCTCACACAGTCGACACAGACAGCGTACGTGAGCCGAGCATTGATTATTGCTCGGAAGCGCTCGTTTTGCTCTTCGGCAAGCGATCGTGCATTAGCTGTTTGATTTTTGGCTGGCTGGAGCTTATACTATAATTAGTCGTGTTCCGTCTTCTCGAGTAAGTAGGCTGGCCTGTCTGCGATACAGTCTTTAGTCTTTCAGTTGTCGGCTAGCTGGAGTGTCGCTCGTGCTCGCTGCGCTGTGAGTCGGTTGTGTTTCTTTTCAGTACGCTCCAGTCGATCCATAAAGCTAGATCAGTTTTCTGTAAGGGATAGCAACCAGAAACACAATGAAACATATTTAAAATATTGCAAAAAAAAAGAACAAAACATTAAATCAAGTGAATGCATTCTTTCTTGCGTTACATGGTCAACAATTAAATAAATTCGAAAATATTTTGAAAGAATTGTCTGAAGTTTTAGCAACTTTATGCCAAATACAGTTGCTCTAAAACTGTAACGTGCGCCTTGCTTGAACTTGACATGAAAAATGCAACTAAATAATTCAAACATGTTTTAACTACAAATTTATAAAATATAATAGATAATTAAAATCATGTTTAACATAAAGTTAACTAGGATTTGTAGATATTGCAATTTGAGTGCATAGAATACAAAAATTAAGTGCCTACTTTTCTGCCTTTCAGGCCAACGACGGCAACATATTTTTAAGTCGACAAGGACAGCAGTAAAAAACGGTGCAGCCAGCGTGCAAAGGGCATAATGTTGCCCCACTGGAAGCGGTAAGTAACCAAAAATAATATATGTTTTCAGTTAGTTTAAAACAATAGTTATTGTTCGACTATTTCGACGATTTTAAAATGTTTTTTTTTTGTTCGAAAAAAATAATTTTTTCAAAATGATTTTTCTTTAAATATTGTAATAAATTTAAAAGTTCCTTAAGTTCGCAGTTAATTAAAATTATTATATTAATTATTCTCGGTGCTCCAATGCCTTTCAAATTGTGCAAGTCTGACGACTGTGGAAACGGTTGAGTCTATGATACGAAGTGTAGAGCGATCGGGTTTGTGCGATCGTGCTTATGCTCTCTTAAGCAGCTCGTCTCTTTTAGCTTCTCTTAAACTCTTACACTCTCATACTCTTATAGTTGCACAACAGATAAGACACTTATGGCATATTAGTTGGAGGAGTGCCATTATCAGGCAAAAAGAACATACAAAGATTCAATTGTTTAGTTAACTTAGTTAAAATTTGAAAGTTGAAACTTTTGTTTTCCTGGATTCTTTACAGGCTGCTGTTCGCCGCTGTGATCGCTGGAGCGTTAGTTAGTGCAAACGCTGTAAGAATCTAATAATTATTGATGTGGTTTTACAAATTCAATTAAATGAATGCAAATTTCACAGCAATTTTGGAAGAATTCCGGTGCCACGGGCTCGATTCAAGATTCAGTCCGGCACCACAACAGAGATGAACCCCGTGACACATTTTCTATTGATAAGAGCTTCGATTTTGTAGATTCAGCTAGCGTACAGCGTGGGGAGCAACCCAAGAATTGCACAGGTGGATATGCGGGATGTGTACCTAAGTGTATAGCTGAGAAAGGTAACCGTGGCCTGCCAGGACCTGAAGGTCCGACCGGACCCAAGGGTGTCATGGGTTATTCTGGCCCAGATGGACCACCCGGTGATAAGGGCACAAAGGGTGACCCCGGTCCATATGGAGCACGTGGCGATAAAGGCGAACGTGGAACGCGCGGTATACCCGGCTTGACTGGTGTTAGTGGAGTTCAAGGCCCTGCTGGTAATCCAGGTTTACCGGGTATTAATGGCAAGGATGGCTGCGATGGCTCTGATGGTTTGCCCGGCTTGCAAGGTCTTTCTGGCATGGCTGGGCCACGCGGTTACCCAGGTGTTCCCGGTCACAAGGGCGAGAAAGGAGAGCCTGCCAAAGAGAATGGGGACTATGACAAGGGCGAGAAGGGTGAGCCCGGCTTTGCTGGTCGCTCTGGTAACCCAGGAGCCGAAGGACAACCCGGTGAAAAAGGCGAGCGTGGTGACACTGGTCCATATGGCCCACCAGGACCTCGAGGTGATCGTGGTATCAAGGGTGAGAAGGGTGCCGCATGTTTTGCCACAGCCATGCCTGGTAAAAAAGGAGAGAAAGGAGAGAAGGGCGATCCCGCCCCTAAGCTTCCCGTTCACGGCACAGACACTGTTATGGGTCAGCGCGGCGATGTTGGCCAAAAAGGTGAAGTTGGATATATTGGAGAAAAGGGTGGCTTGGGACCTGCTGGGGAGCCTGGACACGATGGACAAAAGGGAGAGAAAGGTTTGCCTGGTAGCGGTGGTGGCAGAGTAAGTCTACGCTTAAATATGAGCTGGCAGCAGATCCAGTCTAATGCACCGTTTTGCAGGGTCGCCAAGGTAACTTCGGTCCTCCAGGACCTGCTGGTCAAAAGGGAGATCGTGGTGAGACCGGTCTGAATGGCTTGCCTGGCCAACCGGGCTTGAAAGGTGAGCGTGGACGCGATGGTAATTCTGGCGAGCGAGGTTTAGTTGGTCCTCCGGGTCCTCCTGGTGGTGGACGCGGACAACCTGGTGCACCGGGACCAAAGGGACCCCGCGGTTATACTGGTCAGCCAGGTCCTCAGGGTCTGAACGGACAGGATGGTCCACAAGGACCTCAAGGCTACGTTGGATCCAAGGGTGGTCCTGGCTTGTCAGGTCATCCTGGTAATGAAGGTCCTCCCGGACCAAAGGGTGACAAGGGTAACGCTGGACGCTTAGGACCACAGGGACCCATCGGTCCAGTCGGCCACAATGGTCCTCCAGGACCCGAAGGCCAAAAGGGCGAACCAGGTACCCCAGGCTACGGATTACAAGGTCCCAAGGGAGATGATGGTGTAAATGGGTAAGCAAAACTTTGCTTCTCTAATTTCAGATATTTCAACATCCATTTTTTTTCTATTAACAGAATATCTGGCCTGAAGGGCGCCAAGGGTGAACGTGGCTACAAGGGTAACGCTGGTGTTCCCGGTGATTCGAAATTGGGCAGACCTGGCATACCGGGTCAGGCTGGTATTCCTGGGCCACAAGGTGATGCTGGTCGCCCAGGCATTCCCGGTGACAAGGGTGACATGGGTCTAAAAGGCGATGCTGGTGGCAAATGTTCGTCCTGTCCTGCTGGTCTAAAGGGAGACAAGGGTGAACGTGGCCTAAACGGCATTCCTGGCAATCCTGGCGCAAGAGGACCTCCTGGTGAACGTGGTTACATTGGTGAACGTGGTGACGACGGTATTATTGGAAAAATGGGTGCTCCTGGTGATAAGGGAGAAGACGGCTTTCCCGGCGCTCCTGGCGCCACGGGTAAGCCTGGCCAATCAGCATTTGTTGACCTTAGCCAGATTGAGGTGGCGAAGGGAGAGAAAGGAACACCTGGACTCAATGGTCCACCTGGCGTCAAGGGCGAACGTGGTGAAGCTGGATTACCTGGCATTCCTGGTCTTAAAGGAGAAATAGGAGTAAAAGGCGATAAGGGCTACATTGGTCAGACAGGCACAGATGGTGCACCTGGCAGTCCTGGACGAGATGGGTTCGATGGTTTTCCTGGGCAAAGCATTAAAGGAGAGCCGGGTCGCGCAGGTTTTGACGGTAACAAAGGTGACAAAGGCACGCCAGGAATTGTTGGATACAAGGGCGAGCCAGGTACATGTGCGGCCAGTGAACTCAAGGTTCCATTGAAGGGCAACAAGGGCGACCGTGGTGCCACCGGAATGCCTGGCCCTAACGGACCAATGGGTCAGAAGGGTGATCTAGGTCTGCGTGGAGAAAAGGGTACCGCTGGTCTCCAGGGCCCACCCGGATTAGTCGGACCTCGTGGCATAACTGGACCTCGCGGTGAGAAAGGCAACCCCGGTCAGTTTGGTGCACCGGGTAACGATGGAAAGGACGGCCTCCGTGGACCACCTGGTCGTTTTGGTGAACGTGGACAAAAGGGTGAACAGGGTATCACCGTTGCTGGTCCGCCTGGACCCCAGGGTCGTGATGGTTCTATAGGAGAGAAGGGAGATCAGGGTCCGGTTGGAGCTCCTGGTCTGCTTGGACCTGATGGCAACCCTGGTTACCCTGGAGACAAGGGTGACTCTGGCTTCCCTGGCCAACCTGGTCCTACAGGCTCTGTTGGTTCAAAGGGCGAACCAGGTCCTGTTGGTCCCGAGGGTCGACCTGGACCGCCTGGTACCCCGGGTATTGATGGAGTTCAAGGCCGTAATGGTGCCAAGGGTGAGCCTGGTAGTCCTGGCCTCGTTGGCATGCCTGGTAATAAGGGAGATCGCGGTGCCCCAGGAAACGACGGTCCTAAAGGCTTCACTGGTCCAGTTGGCGCTCCAGGAAAGCGCGGTCCACTCGGTGCTGCTGGAATATCTGGTAAATTTTGTAATTTTAAATTCAAATGCTAATGTTAATGTTGTTCTTCTGACACTTAGGAATGAAGGGAGATAAGGGCGCTCGTGGCTTGACTGGAAATGATGGCCCTCCTGGCGTCAGAGGTCCTAACGGACCACCCGGCTTGATGGGTGTTAAGGGTGATACAGGTCCACGAGGTCTTCCTGGACAAGATGGATTAGATGGTCTACATGGCGAAAAGGGATCTCAAGGCTTGCCTGGCTTCGATGGACCTCAAGGCGAGCCAGGAGATGCTTCTGAGAAGGGACAGAAGGGTGAACCTGGTGCCCCAGGATTGCGTGGACAAGACGGTCTAACAGGTACTCCAGGCCAACCTGGCGACAAGGGCTTACCTGGTTTAGCAGTACACGGACGCCCAGGCCCACAAGGTGAGAAGGGTGACAGCGGACGTGATGGAATTTATGGACAAGATGGAGCACCTGGTGAGAAAGGTCCTCGGGGCTTCCCAGGTGGACCTGGACAAAAGGGTGTCAAGGGCGCAGCTGGACAACCCGGTAATCCTGGCACTCCTGGCCTTGATGGTCAGCCTGGACAGCAGGGCAATCCTGGACCAATCGGTTATCCTGGTCCCAAAGGCATCAAGGGAGACCGTGGCCCAGCAGGCGAGAACGGCTTAAAGGGTGCCACGGGTGCTCCTGGTAGGCCAGGCTATCAAGGCCCAGCTGGTCTTAAGGGCAATACAGGTGAAAAGGGTCTCCAAGGCCCCGCGGCTGAAGTTGATTTGCTTGCGTTGAGAGGAGAAAAGGGTTCACCTGGAAACCATGGCATGCCAGGATTGCCTGGATTAAAGGGCAACAAGGGCGAGCAAGGTCCAGAAGGCTACATTGGCGAGAAAGGAGAACGTGGACTGCCTGGACCTGCTGGTATTCCTGGATTAGCTGGAGCCCCGGGTGCCAAGGGAGATATTGGGTTGACTGGCGAGACTGGCTATCCTGGCCTTGCCACCAAGGGAGAAAAGGGCTTGCCAGGACGTGCTGGCAAAAACGGACGTGAAGGTATGTAAAAACCAGCTTTCATGAGGTGCCATTTGACTGCATATTGAATTATTTTTCAATTTCTATTCAGGTGCTTCTGGACCACCTGGCATGAAGGGCGAGCGTGGCTTAGCTGGCTTGCCTGGAAACGCTGGCCTTGTTGGTTTGCCCGGACCAATTGGCCCAATGGGCCTTAAGGGAGAACGCGGTTTGACCGGTGCACCAGGCATCGATGGAAGCGATGGGTTAAGTGGAGCGCAAGGAATGAAGGGTGAATCAGGTTATCCTGGACCTAAGGGAGATCGCGGTGTACCTGGTTTCGAGGGACAAAGGGGAGAAAAGGGAGATCAAGGTATTTCCGGCCCCCCTGGCTTGACTGGCCTCCCTGGTCCTAAAGGAGATGCTGGCCTACCTGGTATGGATGGACACCCGGGTCCAGCTGGCATAAGTGGCGAGAAAGGCTTTATGGGACCGAAGGGCCGTGATGGACGCGACGGTGCGAACGGTCTGCGTGGTCAAAAGGGAGAGCCTGGCATGGTACCACCTCCAGGACCAAAGGGTGAACCTGGACATCCAGGTCGCAATGGACAAAAGGGTGAGCCTGGAGTACCCGGTGAACGAGGTTTAATTGGCATTAAAGGAGAGCGCGGCGAGAAAGGTGAACGTGGACTTATTGGTCTTACTGGTCAAGTCGGCCGTCCTGGTATCAAGGGCGAGCGTGGAGAAATGGGTGAAATAGGCCTAGAGGGTGCTATGGGTGCCATTGGTTACAAGGGTGAGCCCGGTCTGCCATGCACATCTGCCCAGGACTACCTGACTGGCATCCTGGTAACACGTCACAGCCAAAGCGATCAGGTTCCGCAGTGCGCTCCAGGACATGTGGAACTATGGACCGGCTACTCACTGCTCTATGTCGATGGCAATGACTATGCTCATAACCAAGAGCTCGGCTCGCCTGGCTCCTGCATGCCACGCTTCTCAACACTGCCAGTTATGTCCTGCGGACAGAACAACGTTTGTAACTACGCCTCGCGCAACGACAAGAGCTTCTGGCTATCCACATCGGCACCCTTGCCGATGATGCCGGTGAACGACAACGACATCAGCAAATACATTTCACGCTGCGTGGTATGTGAGGCACCAGCCAATGTAATTGCCGTGCACAGCCAATCGCTTGCGATACCCAACTGCCCCAATGGATGGGAAGGCCTCTGGATCGGCTACAGTTTCCTCATGGTAAGAGCGAGTTATATCCAATAATAATCAGACTTCTAAACCTAATATAAATGAATATCTTATAGCACACGGCTGTTGGCAATGGCGGCGGTGGTCAGGCGTTGCAATCGCCTGGCTCCTGTCTGGAGGACTTCAGGGCCACACCGTTCATTGAGTGCAACGGCGCTAAGGGACACTGCCACTTCTACGAGACCATGACTAGCTTCTGGATGGTCACACTGGAGGATAGCGAACAGTTCCAGCGGCCCGAGCAGCAAACCATCAAGGCGGGCAATCTGCTGTCCCGCGTCTCCAGGTGTCAGGTCTGTGTGAAGAACTCGTCATAAGCGGATCACACGCAATAATTTTAATCTAAATATAATGCCTTAACTATACCAACGAACAATGTACACATACACAAGCACACACACACACACACACAAACACTAACACACATACACAAGAACCAACACTGCTACCAAATTCCTTAAACTTACCAAAAACAAAAACCAATGAAAAGAAAATGAAGAACCGCTCAAAGTTCAGCGGTACTCGATGCCATTTTTGTATCTGCCATTTTATCGTTTTGCCAAAATGTTCTAAAGAAATGTAAACTGCTTCTTAGTTACGAGTAAGTTAAGTAAATCAAGAAATAATAAACTAGCCTGGTAATATGTAAAACAAGTTCTAATACTACTTAGAAATTTGCTAGACACTCGATTTCGAACTACATTCAAACGAGCTGCTGCTTATTCCATTTTGCGCTTTGAAATGTGAAACAATGCATATCCAGAATAAAATTTACAAGAGTTATTTACTTAGTGCTAGCAACGATAGAAAACACACAAAATTTCGAAAATTGCTAATGTTTATGAACCAACAGAATGGTAAAAATAAAGAAAATTTTATAAATACAACAAGACGATCAGTAAATTAAAGAGCTAATGACAGTATATGTCCTAGATATTTTGGAAACTAAGCTTTCTTTTCAAACATTTTTAATAACTTTAAAATTCTTGTGTTTAATGATTGTAAGGTTGAATATGATATATTTCCTCTAATTTGTTAACCAATTCCTATTGATAGTGATTGAAAGATCGATCGATTTTATAGTACTCATAGAATTCTAGCTATTCTCTAGCAGATCAATCCTTTTTATCAGATTGAAACTCATTAATATTGTATGGTATTATTTTTGTATATGCAATGTTATTGTGCATATTATTAAGGTAAGGGGTGGTTAATCTGAATGTGTGCGGGGACGGCTTGTGGTAAAAAACAGCGCTAGATTTGAAGACGTCAGCCCTATTCAAAATGTATTCAAACGTGTGATGTTCTGTGAAACTCACCACTTGGTTTCAACTAGGCACTTGTGCGCATGTCGTCGGCTGTGTGGGGGGAGGGTTGGGGTTATCGATGGCGACAGCGATTGCAAAGGCAGTGTAAGGGGCAGAGGGTGGCACGCGATACCATATGATAATGATATGTCAGTAGCATGCCCAAGATACACATACAAATTCCAATTGGTGGTGGAAAAAGACTCGTTCCAGCTGTGTTCATGAAATAAGGGTAGCATTTTGAGTTCAAGTTGGAAAATCGAGCAACATAGAACGGAGCTGAACAGGCCAGACCAGAGCGAGACATTGGCGAGTGCAGTGCGGATGGGAGTTACGACAAGTCAGCAGCGATAAGGCGAGCTCTATTGGAGGTGGCACAAAAAAAAGATGTATACCTAAACACGACAGCGAGTTGAAAAGTTGTGCAAAATGAGAGAAGTGAATTACTTGTGTGAAGTTTCAATATTGTTAATTAGTCTAGAAAGTAGTGTGAAACCTCAAGAGTGGCAGTGAAAGTGTGAGGATAACCGGAAATCCCGTACAGAGCTGCCACTTGAGCTTCAAGAGCAACCCCCAATAGAGGCACAGGCACAACAAAACCCCCCACTCTCCAGACCAACAACCCCCACACACCATCATCAGCAACCCCATTGTTCTATATGATTATCGTGCTGTTGTTGCTCTTTCAATCGCTGTGCCTCTACTGCCAACGTCTGGTGCTGCACATCCATGACAGATGCTTTCCGCGGAACGCACGTCTGATCCAGGAGGTGGCCGAAACGGTGGGCGATCGTAAGGCCCTGCAGCACTTGGAGCACTTGGAACTGGAGCAGAGTAAGCGTCGTCAAAAGCGTCGCATACTGGAGCCCATACTGCCACTGGGTGCCGGTGTCAATCTGGAAGCTTGTCGATTCTGTGCCCATAGTCCTCAAGGCTATTGCCGTCACCACTTTCATCTGCAGTTGCACAAGAGAGGAGGAGGTGCCAACGGTGGCGAGCAGGATTACAAGCAGCTGCGCAAGATTAGGCGGGAGCTGAAACGCAGTCTGGAACAGCAGCAGCCGCGTAGCAGCTACTCCAGCTATTATAGCTATCAAAGTCCAAGCTCGAGTTCGCTCAGCAGCGGCTACGCTTCACTCTCACTCTCACAGGAGGATACGTGCAGCAGTTACCTGGAACCGGAGGAGCCCAAGGAGGAGGGTGAACACTTGGGAACAAGCTCTTACTGCCACCTGAAACCGGAGGAGCTGGAGACGGAAGAAACCCTGATAACAAGTCATTTGTAGAGCTCTCAATTTCACTTGGAATCTGAGGAGGCTAAACACTTGATGAAAAACTATTTATCGAGTAAAACAATAGAAAATTGAAGTAGGCTTCGGAACAGTCTATTGATAAAATTTCCTGTGTATGCTTGTCATTGTCATTGACGCGTTGCATAAGCACCAATTTTAACCGTTTAAGTCATGTCGGACGTGGAAGTGGAACAATCTCAGATGCCGCCGCAGACACCACGTCGACAGCGCCAGAATCCCCGTGGCGAAAGTGCCTATAATAAAGCCCAAGACAAGTTGGCAATGGCTGTGGCGCTATCCTGTCCCTTGGTGCACGGCGTTGACGATAACTGGACCTGGAGTAAGCGCTTTCGATCCAAGGAGGTCGTCCTTAGTGGTCCCAATTTTCGCACTGTGCATTTTCATCCCAACTGGAGCAAGGGCACGGCCGGCATCCAGGGCAAGCGACCCCTAAACAATGGTCGCTACTACTGGGAGCTGCACGTATCTCAGCGCGTCTTTGGCACATCCATCATGTTTGGCATTGGCACCAAGTCCTGCCGTCTCCATGCCAATGCCTTTCGCAATATGCTGGGCGAGAACGAGCATGGCTGGGGTCTCTCCCACAAAGGTAAATATTTATGCATATTCTTAAATACAATCGCAACTAACAATATTATTCTCTACTATTCTCTATAAGGCGTTCTTTGGCACAAAGGCGTCGCTCTATTGTATACAAAAAGATTTCGCGAGAATCATCCTACACAAATTGGTATTCTCTACGACGGCATTGAGGGCACCTTGACCTATTACAAGGATGGCAAATGCCTGGGTGTGGCCTTTAGAGGATTGGATAAGGTAATTTATGTGCGAGAAGCACTTAAGGTCAACATCTTATAAAACCTTCTACAAGAATTTTGAATTGGAGATGTAGTTTATGAGACAATGCCTTACTAATCCAGTATTTCTATCCCCCCTGCAGGTGAATGAGCCGCTTTATCCCATCGTATGCTCCACGGCTGCCAAGACCGAGATGACTCTGAAATGTGCACGTCGCGAGTTTGTGAGTCTTCAGGATCGCTGCAGGGCGGTTATAATGCGAAGATTGCGCACTGCTGGTGATCTGGAGAACCTCAAGTTGCCGTTACCTATTAGTGACTATCTAAGTGAAGTGATCGATGATATGGAACCACTCCGTCAGGTAGACAACTATGATATATTGTGTGATTTCTAGAGCTTGGATATTGCGCGTAAACCAGTGTAGGATATATATAATGGTATGTAGTAAATGGTATCCTATGTGTATTATAGGTGAAGGAGAATGAAATGTGCTTGATGAATTATGACTTAGTTTAAGACGACCCGTGAAACTCATGATTGTGCCATAGTTTGGGGGCACTCTGATAAACATGATGAAGCG
The DNA here is from genome assembly GCA_037075165.1 of Hirtodrosophila histrioides. Classification (NCBI taxonomy): domain Eukaryota; kingdom Metazoa; phylum Arthropoda; class Insecta; order Diptera; family Drosophilidae; genus Hirtodrosophila; species Hirtodrosophila histrioides. The sequence continues at coordinate 72,535 of JBAMCL010000134.1, forward strand.
AACGATCTATGATTATTTGTGTTTCAAAATCCTAGTAATTGTACATTTTAATGGATTAAAGTAGTTGTTCTCGCAGTTCATCATTATATTTAACTTTGTGACTTCATAAGTCGTCTCGTTTCATTTATTTTTGTTTTGTTTGAAGCATTCTGTTGAAATTTCTAGCAAATATGTTTCCGGTAATAGGCCAATTAGGTGCAATATTTGTGATATAAGGCAGAGGCATCAATTGCAGTGGCACCCAATGTCGCCTGTATAGCAAAACTTTAATACATAAATTCTATATAATATAAAATTAAGAAATAAATATTTATAAATATGAATGTATTTTGGTAACGAGTGTGAAATCTAGTCAAAGAAAGCACGTTGTGGAGCCCAAAATTGTAAAATTACTAGCCCATCAGACAGCTAATAATATTAAGAAAATGTTAAATTCAATATAAATCCTGAAACATTTAAGTTGCAAACAGTTTTTATAAATTCTAGTCCAAATGTGCAAAATGAGCATAACAATACGATCTCTAGCAATAGCTGTCTTATTTATTTTTGTATCTTAAGATCATCAGATGATAGTTATTCATAGTTAATACACGCTTTTGTAATATATATAAACATTGTTCGATTATAAGTACGCATAACACAGGCCTAAAACACAGACAAATAATTTAGTAAAAATTATTTATTAAATACGCTATGTATTCGTATTGTAGATTATTTTTGGTGTCTATATAAATTACTACATATATATGTATATGTATGTACGAATAAAGTAACAAAAATTGTAATGACAACTGAATATAGGCGGTATTCTGTACGTATATGTAACTGTCACAAGGATTTGGATGAATAAAAATATAAATTTACTAACTAAATGAATAAAATACAATACTAAGCACAGATTCTCTAGCAAATTTCGTGATATGTCCAATGGATTACAGCTCGTCGGACAGATGATTTATGTTCTGCAAATGATCTCCATAATCGGTAGCCTCGCTGCCCACAAATGTGTCATAATTATTGAGGATTTCCAGATAGGACAAACGATCATCGTGGTCCTCATCGGTGGACACGAACAAATGATCAACCTCATCGGTGGCTATGGCCGTATTACTGGGCACAATCCAGGAGAGCACCTATAATCAAGTGAGAGTTGTTAGAAAGGTAAAATTTATATGCATTCTATAAGTTAATTGGATTAGCACCTCATCGCCCGTTAGGACACCATCGCCGTTCACATCGTGATCCTTGTCGAAACGTTCCTTTTCTGTTAGCAGCCATTCCTTGTCGTGATGCGTGGCTGACTCTCCCACAAACTCCTGGAAATCGATTTTGCCATCGCGATTGTTATCCTTGTCCTCCATCGTGTGCTCTAGCAGCACGGGCAACATTTGTGGATGCTCCTCGGGATTTTGAAAGAACACATACTCCTCCAGGCTGAGCACGCCATCCTTGTTTGTATCCGCTGCATTGAACATTTCCTTATCCTGTTTTATCATTTTCTGTTCATCCTCGTAGCTGTCAAAATCGATAACTTCCTTCTTGAAGTTTTCATCCTCCATGGCGTAGGTGTCCTGCAAATACTCTTTCCAAGTTATTTTATCATCTCCATCTTGATCGATTTCCTCAAAACGATCGGCGGCTTCCTCCTCAGACAGTTTTCTGTAAATTGTAGGCAATATTTAGTTGGATTTTCATAAACAGTTTCAGAGTTTCACAAGAACATGCGTCAGGCAGGCTAAGCATAGTCAATATTTGCGTGGTTAGCTTGGTTAATCAACAAACAACACTCACTTAAAAGACCTTAATATCCACGCTTTTAGTTCGTGCCGATCAATAAATTCGTCCTGGTTCAAATCCATCATTCGAATGAGTATGGCGAGCCGTCGCTTCGACTCTTCCGGTGTCAGCGTGTCAAACTCCTGTGCGTCTTTTGTATTGCCTAAGCGAATCATAAGATATAAACATAAATAACAGCGCAAACAGAGAAATAACAAACACATCCAGCCAGAAGAGCACGTGTGCGCACAATAGACATAACACAGAGCATACATATATTGACGTGTTGCTTTCAAAATCCAAAATATTAAATGTAGAAAATGCGCAATCGTTTTGCTTTTTAATGAACAGTGAAGAAATATCGTAAAAACGCAAAATATACTCATATAAACAATTAAGATTGGAATCTATGTGTGTGCGCTAAAAACAACACGTGAGTCAGTCTAGTCCGCTTATACCCTGTACGGTTAAATAGGGTATTATAAAGTTGTGCACATTATAAATAAGTAAATAATAAAGTACACGAGTCCTGATCCGGTTTCCACTTTCGGCAACAGTTTGCGAAAGTGCATTTTCTATAACAGTTCGGATTTTCATGAATGCTGGTGAATCAAAACGTATTTCAACGGCTAATGAATACAATCCTAGATCAAAGACAAGTAAAGACAAGGGAAATTCATCAGAACATAGTTCAAACTTAATTAATTAATTATGCGAGAATCATTTAAAAAAAGGAATTCCTTAGATTCGTTAAAGTGTAAGTTGTTCAGGAAACTATTTTGTATAGTGTGTGTACGGATAAAAATACCTCAAAGCAGGGTGTAGAGTGTTTCCAACTAGAGCATTCTCAATTATGACGTTTACCCACCTATAATAGCCTCATGATCAAACTCCACATTGTGCTCCCCGTGCTCGCCATGGTGATGTGCATCCCGTGGTGCATAGATGCCATCCTTGACCCGCTCCTTGCTCGTGTGCTTCTCATGCTTATGGGTGTTGGCTACGGCCCCGATGGCAGGCATGGGTCCAACAGCTGCCAGAACGGCAACGGCAAATACCAGCATTGGCCAAAGTGGCATATTTCTCGGCATTTTGATGAATAATATAAATAATATGGAGCTCCGCGCGGTTTGTTTATATGGCAAACGTTTGGAACTACGAGTACTTTCCTTGGCGTTTGTTGCTCTCCGTTTGCTCGTCAGGCGCACACTGAGGCCGTTCTACGTTGGTTTGTTGGCCTTTTGCTCTTAGATGCTGAGCGTCACACACACGCACACACAGGCAGTCGGGAGTATGGCACTTGAGATTCTAGCCGCCGGCGATAATCACTAGGGACACGTAATAGCCAAAAAAAAGAAAGAAGGAATTATGAACTCTAATGAACCCAGTCAATGAATTTGCGTAACCTGAAATATATACATATGTGTGTAAATGTTGTTTCTATTCAATAATGCATACATACATACAAAGGTACATCTCATTCAAATATGTTTTCCTTACCAGCTGTTTTACTCAAACAAGCGTATTTCTTATTTAAATGCAACTTTAAGCAACTCTGCACAGTCAAGCCTTTAACCGTGAGTACCACATGTCCTCATTAATTAACTTAATTCAAAATTATACCGTCTTTTTAAAACATTTTTAATATTTATTTACCCAATAGAGCTCGTTAAAACAATCGCAGCATCTCGCAGTGCTATCGACATGTAATCGATAAATTAACCATTGCAGCTGGCATTGTTGTGGCCAGTGATGTCTGTTTGGCAATTTTCACGTCATATCTAGCTATTTTCAGAAACTCCACTTTTGCTGCATATTTAAAGTAGATATACGTAGATTGTTTTTAAATCTGATGCAAATATTCAACTTCTAGCTGAGAATACTAAGACATTCATATCATGAATTTAGTAAATTTAAGCAAGTCCAAAAAAATTCAGAATATAAGTGACAGCTTAAAGGTTATGATGAGAGCTATCCATTTACCTAAAATATACAAAACATGGGTATAATAAGGTTTCTCAAATATATATGCGATGCATTTTTGTAGTTGTATTCTTCCAACATAAATTTAGCTATATTTCTTCATCGATAGTTACCAACACTGTTTGTGGAGGCAGCAAATGTTCCAAACATATCGACATAAAGGCACATCACTAGCTATTGTTATTGCAAAATTAAGTTTTCGCCAAATTGCCACTCAAAACAAGCAAATTGTTTATTTTATATAATAAAATAAACATAAAGACAACAGCAATTAGCTTGGAAGGCTGCCAAACGTATTTACCAGTCGAAAAGTTGTGAGCTTGCGCTTAAAGGTGAGTGAAAGAAACAGTACGTACATATATGTATGTAAATTCCTAAAGCGCACCTGAGCAGGCAAAAAAACGGGAATTGAAAGTTTGATTAAATTCAAATGACATCATTGGGCAGCGCCTAATTTGAAGCGTCTGTTTGCCAGTTTCGTTTACGACTCGCGCGATTATTTATTTATTATTTGTGTGCGCCAAACACGCAAAAGGACACAAACGCTAGCAATTGCCATAGTGTCATAGAGGGGCGCGGGTGCAGTTACTGCTGCTGCTTATTGTGCGTGTGTATGTGTTTCAGTGAGTGCGCAGTCAAAATCAAGCCTTGCGTAGGAGTTGTTGACCGGCACAGGTGGCACTATTTTTAGTTGACTTACGGAAATATTCATTAACTTTGTCGGTGGGGAAGTGGCTGCGTAATTATAGCCTACTGGAGTTGCCAACGGTCAACTGGCGCTGACTTGCGCTTAACATGCAACTGGTCAGAGTCTGATTGTAGCAACCTGTGTGTGTGTATGTGTGTGTGTGTGTGTGTGGGAGAGAGCAATCTCTTTTATCCTAGCCAAGAGCGCGCTTACTTTGTAGAATGCAGGTTGCAATAATGTAAGGTGGTGTCAAGCGCGTAGTCTGTTGCCATTTGAGACCCATTATCATTTAATTGCATTTATCGAACGAAGGACTGAAACTAAAGACTGAATGATTTTGGAACTTACACCAATTGAAGGATAATAAAGGATTTGGTTCATGCGTTAACTAGTTCAACTGAACTGAGTCTGTCCGATTCGATGACAGACAATTGGTAACTAGCAAGAGAGCGCTAGCTCATAGGACACCATCTCATATTATTACAGCATGCTAGAATGCTTTGAGCAAGGGACTGTTTATCTATTCCTCTGTCCTGCGAGCGTGTGAGCATTGTGGGTTAATCCAATAAAGTTGCTAACCATTTTCAGAGAGCGCGCGAGAGCAACGCAGCGCAAGGCCAATTAATAATAAACAAACAAAAGAAAGAAAAATACAGACAAGCAAACACTAACAACAACAACAACTACTACTGCACGTTTTCGACCGCCCAAAGCTCGCATAGACAAATTCAGTCGTGAGCCAGCCTTCAGTGAGCACAGCAGTTAGCTTTTGTTGTGCTTTGACATATTTGATTTTCGGCCATAACGAGTTTGAACCGGTTTACTGTGCAGCCAGCTCCACGCCCCGACCGAACGCCCGCCCGCCCGTGCTAATTAATAGCAAAAAACAAAAAATTAATAAATAAATACCAAATGCCGTACATTATCATACGGGGCAATCTAGCCTCCTACAGTCACAAATATCCATGGCGTGTACTCGTCTCTGGATTGAAAGGTAAATTCAACAATAAATAAAAGTAGAGCTCCCCACGCTACCAATAAACATTTCTCTCACTCTTGTTGTTTTCCATTTGTTAATGGACTCTTTGATTGTTCAGTTTTGATCTTCTTTGTTTGTCTGTTTTTTTAATTTCAGGCTCTGATATTCAGAGTGCTTCGTCACCAGACACTTGCTCACACACACACACACACACACGCATGCAACAACACCCACAAATCTTAACGTTAGTTTCTTTTTTCGTCGGTTATAACCTATACTATAGTCCAACTACTTTTGTTTTGAATGAACCGACCTTGACTGTCTGTCTCTCTATCTGTGAGTGTGAGTGTGTGTGTGACCCTACAGTGGCATCCCTAAAAAGTTGTGCACGCTGCGCCTTTTCTTATCACATTTGAGCTTTTCTCTTTTGCTTTCGCTTTTGCACCCCTCCCAAAACAGCTGCTATTTAATTGTCCGTCGCCTTCACTCTGAGCTCACTCCCTCCCTCCCTCCATATAAGTCTGATGAGTGTATCGAGCGACTTAATACTCTTTTATCAAATGAGTATTATAACTTTTAATTTTGCTACGACAAACAAAACAAGAAAGAAAGGCCATCTTCGGGTGTGCCGAGGCTATATACCCTAGCAATTTTCATCTGATTGTTTCTATAGAAGCTTTGTGGTCCGATTTTGATTTAATTATAGGAAACTATACGAAGTATACTAAAACTCTCACTTAGTTTGGATGTAATACAAAAAGATGTGTTCATACAAAAACTAATTTTTCACCCGATCCTGTGTGATATAGTGATCCGATTAGGACCAAATTTGTTTAGATTGTATAAAATCTGCAGAAACTCGGTTTGGTTTAGTTTGGTGAGGATATATTTATAAACAAAAAAGTTTTTCATACAAAAACATGGTTGTCGACCGATCACTCCCTACATATATTTTATAGTGGTCTGATCCGGCCGGTTCCGACATATGTACCGCCTGCAGCAAAAGGAAGGATCTGTGCCAAGTTTCATTACGATAGCTTTAAAACTGAGAGACTAGTTTGCATAGAAATAGAGGGATATCCCTATATCGACTCGTCTATTCATGCTGATTCAGAATATATATACTTTGTTGGGTCGGAAACGTCTCCTTCTCCTTTAATACCCTCTGCCAGGGAATTGCTCATTTAAAAAATTTCATTTAAAATTTTACTTATAAATTTTTAACATACTCAAATTAATTAACATAATGTTAATAACATTATAGAACGGAAATACGTTGCGCATATCTAGAAAATCTAGGAAATCAATTCAATCTTTTGATTTATTTTGCCATCCTGTTGTATTGTTCAGATTGGCCTTGCAACGTTAAAGCTTGAAGTTGCTAAAAAAAAAAATAGAGTATTTGAGCAACGGCGTGCGAGCGTACGAAGTTTTATCTCAAACTCTCTCTCTCTCTCTCTCTCTCTCCCTCCCGTTCTCTCTCAGTCTCTTTAAATTGTATCTTGTTTTGCGGCACATTGAGTCGTCAGTTTCGTTTGGTTTCGCGTTGAGTGCAGTTGAACTGCGCCTCTAGAGTCTAGAATCTACGGTGTAGATTGCATGGTGAGACATCCACACACACACACACATATACACACACAGGCTTACATATATAGATTTTTTTATATACTACTTGATATTTATTTGTTGTTTTTTTTTAGTAAAGTCAATGCACCTTGAGATATTTTTTATGAGCTGTGTGTGCTCCACATAAATATTTGTATTAAATACCTTCGTTGCGCTTTTGTTCAGATATAGTACAGAAGTTGTCAGGTTTTGGCTTTAGCTTAATTAGCACACACACACACATACACACACACGCACACACAGTGAATACACTGGCAGGCGCTGACGTCATTTGTTGCTGGCCCCCCTTAAGCATTATTATTATTATTATCTTTGTTCAGCGCTTGTCATACTCTACTGCATAAACACCGCATATTAAACAGTATTAAATTAATAAAAAATGTAGTACAACTAAAAAACTATAAGAATAAAACATAATCTTCCTTTCCCTTCCCTTCGCACGGTACTTGTAGCTGACGATATCGAGCAGTTGAATAAATTCTCATGTGGCGGCTACAGTGATGAGTCCACCATTGTCTATTTAGTGCATCCGTGTCGGATTCTGTCAGCGCTAGAGGTGAGTATATAACCATATATGTATTGTACATACATGTATAATCAGACCTGATTCCGTTTTATGAAGTGTAAAACAATTGAAACTCCCAAACGTTTTCTCTTTGGTGTTCCCCTTTTTGAATGTAATGTCACAAGAGTTTCTTCTTTAATACAATAGCAGGAGGGTATTTTAATTTTGTCTCGATTTTTCGGCTTTTTGTGAAAGTAGGACAGACTTTTCTTAAATGTAAAATTTTAAAAATCGAAAAATTCAAAATTCAGAACAGTTCATATCGATAGTTAGTAAAATAATCGAAGGCGTAAACGGGAACAGGTCTACACTATGAGTAAATTTGTTAACATGTAACTGAAGTGATGAATTTGATTGCAGATTTTGGGCTTTCGAGTTGTGGCCAGCTCATCGACGGCCGTAAAACAGGACTACAACGAGTATATGTGGACCATGCGCAAGGAGTTCGACGAACCCGAGCCCGAATCCGAGACCGTCTCCGTAGTGCGAGAGAATCTATCAAATATTGGTCGCGAGGCGGCCAGTTTAGGCAACTATCACAAGGTTGATTCGCCCGAGTAACTTGCAAAAAATACTCTCTCTTTTTATTAGTTTGCGTGTGTGTATTGTATTGTGTGTGTGCATGTTTTGTGTATGTGTGAAGTGTGTGTAGTGTGTATCTGTGTGTAAAGTAGAGAAGGAGAAAGGAAAACTATAGCAACCTGTAAAAACCAAAACAGACATTTCTTTGACAGCCAATTCGTTATAATTTTCATATGTGTGTTTAGTGTCTAAAAGCAAAGTATGAGCGATAATCAGGCCCCGCCAGCGACCAAGGAATCCACATTAAATTGCGAGTGTCCACAGCCTATACCATCGGCTGCGTCTGTTGGTGTTCCTGGTTGTCCTGCAAATGTTGTGACCATTCCTGTGCCCATACTGCAATCGGAGGGCAACTTTGCGTACGTTACCGTCAAGGGTTCGCTACACGATTACACTTGCACTGTGTTTGGCCTAAATCAGGCTGAGGTTCAGGCATTGTCCAATAGACTTTCGGTTAAGCCTTGCGTCAATGGTGTTTTAATTGCTGTGCCGCCCATGGTTATGCTGAATACACTCGCCCAGCTCAGCTATAAGGTTGTTTGCAGTTGCGGCGAGGCCGAAATCTGTTGGACCATGCAGCGCGAGGTTTAGTATAAACCCAAATTCAATTCAACAGCCAACCAATCAAATCACCAACGATCATCGATCACCGATCATCCTTCATCAACCAGTCAAAAGACATACAACTTTCAACCTGTAAAAGTTAGCCAAGAATATCGTTAAACATGGATCAGCATAGCGCTGATAACTGCAAATGCCACAAGCAAACGCAGCCGGCACAGCAGACGCTCAGCGATATGGATTTCGATCGCGGCATTTGGAATGCAGGTGAGTCTGAGTCTTAATTCAGTTAAGTTTGATGACCTCAACACAGTGGAGCAACGTTCTCAGGTGGCATTTCATTCTAATTTTCAAACTAATATCGAGAATCTGTAACAGTTAAGTCACAGCTTCTGTGTGTATAGTTATAAAGATTTTCATGTCTGTTCCCATTTCCGATTCCGACCATATTCATCGGAATCTAAATTGTTAGATCAAAAGAGCAAAACTATTGCAAATTCTTTTGGTAACAATTCCGATTGTTAAATTGAAAACGCTTACCTTTCAACAAGTATTTCTAAAACTGGCCTGAATTTGATTGAAATGCCGCTAGAAAAGACATGTTGCCCACTATGCCTGTAGCTCTTCAGTTAACCAACTAACCTCTATTCTATTCTTCAAGCCATCTACAACGAAGTGGAGCGAGTGCGTGAGTTCATCAAGAAGGGTCAGGCGATGGCGCGTGATGACTGCGACTACACCGCACTGCACTATGCGGCACGTAATGGCAACGAGCAAATCTGCAAGCTGCTGCTGGATGAGGGCAAAGTGGATGTGAATGCGGTGACAAAGGCGGGCGCCACATCATTGCATCGTGCGGCCATGATGGGTACAAAACAGTTCACATAACTCAAAGAGAACTTTTATTTAACTGACTAGTATACTTATTTTAGGTCACATGAACATTGTAAAGCTGCTGGCTGAGCAGCCAAAGGTGAATCTGCTGCTCCAGGACGAATGCGGACAGAGTGCGCTGCATCGTGGCGCGCTGCGTGGCCATCTGGAGGTGTGCCGCTATTTATTGGAAAAGCAGCCGGGCCTTAAGCTGCTCAAGGATAACAAGGACAAGATCGCATTTGAGTATATTATGGAGAATGCCAATGATGATTTCAAGCTGCTGCTAAAGCCCTAAATTGTGTGATTAGTGTCTTTGTAGTTTAGTAAGTTTCGATGTAATGTCCTGTTTTTCGCGAATTACAGAGCAACATTAAATTGACCTTAACAAAGTATGATAACTGTTATCATACAATATATACTATTGTAGGCCTAGGCAATTATTACGTCATTCATAGTATTCTATGTATATTTTATCAAGTGTAAGCTGTAAGCGCAAAAATATTTAAAGAGAACTTTTTTATAATTTTCCATAATCTTATTAAAATCATAAATTCCAATTAGAATTGATAAAACAAAATTTGTTCAAGAACATTGCGACGTTTACCGAAATTAACATTTTAAAAGTAAAACTTATTGCTGACATAATACGATTATATGGATATACATGCTTAATTAAACGAAAAAATAGTATGCCCAATGTTGTGGATGTTTCTTTTTGTGGCTACTCAACTAGAGATCTGATTTTCAGATCACATTTCACATAAGCTATAACCAAACTACGTTCATGCACATAATATAAATACATTTACTTAATAAATCTAAAACTTGCACATAACTTGTAGATATGGATGTTTATTCCAGAACTTGAAGTCTTATCTATGCGTACAGATATATTTTCATAAAAAAATATTTGATTATATATTTATTTCAAATATGAATAACATGCAAATGCAAAAAATCATGATAAAAAACACATTCTGCATTGAAATCGGTTCGGTTTTGACAAAGTTATGATAATTTAAAATATAAGATCGTTTAATCGATCTTTACAAATCAAAATTTTTCAAACTTTTGGCATTAATATTGACCAAAAAGTTAATTAACGTTTTATACTAATTTTAATTCCGTTAATCGATTAAAAGTAAAATATGGGGGATTTAATTTTTTCAAAAAACAAATTATTGAAATTGTGCAAAGGGGGGACCCTTGTCAATTTTCATATAAAAGTGTATTTATACATGAAGAAAATTCAAATGCCAAATCAATCTAGATAGCAGCAAAGAGACTACGGATTGAAATCGATTAAGTTTTGACAAATTTTGTTCTACCGATTCCTTTGAAAATGTGATACCAGTGTATTCAGCTTTTGTGAATCCCCAAAATTAACCCTAAACTCTAGTTTTGCGCTCCTCAACACCTTCTATGTGGCGATGGAGCGGTTAGAATGTCTGTAGGGTATATATGAAAGTTGTTGCCCATTAAAAACACAAGTTTATTATTTATTATATTAATATTTCATTTTATTCATAAAAATCTCTCTGTTAATGGATCTTTGCTGTAACTGAACATAAATGTTAGCTGTAAATGTTAATGTGACTCTTACCTGTTATAGCCTAAGACGCGGGGACGATCAGTTATAATGGCGTTAATACGAACGCCATGTATTGGGGGGTCGGCTCTGTTGTGACATCGTAGGGGGCGGACATCAGCTGCAAATCTGGCTAAAGTCAAAAGTAGGCCCCACGGCAATACAGGAAACACCAACAACGCCGGCAACAGCAACAAGTATGAACAAGAAGTGAAGAAGCAGCGAAACGCCTACAGCAAAGAGAACCAGCAAAAAGTTGATGCTGCAGCGACGACTGACAATAATGACGCCAACATCTGCAGGAGAGCAGCATTGGCAGAGCCACGAAACAGCTTCAACAGCAACAATGTGTGTGTGTGTGTGGGGCAGATCGGAGTAACAGCAGCAGCAGCAACAGCGGCGCAGCGAAGGTTTGCAGTTAACAGCAACAGCAACAGCAGCAGCACGAGCAGCAGTAACAGCAACAGCAGCAGCGACGCGACGCGACGTTCCGCTCTCCGCTCTCGTTGTGTCTGCTTTGGCGCCGCTCAGTGAGTACAAAAAGAAAACACACGCTGCTTTGCGTCCGCTCTCGCTCGCTCGCTCTCTCTCTCTCACTTTCTCTCTCTTTCACTTTTCTCTCGCCCACGCACGACTCGACAGCCATATAACATAACATTTACATTAACAGCCACGGCAGCAACGACTGCAACAACCGCCGCACACTTGCCTGCGTATATATAAATGTGTAAAATGGTTGGAAAGCTTGTTAATAAAGTTTATCGTAAATGATACAGATAGAAACGAAACAGAGACGGGCAACACAAAAAAAAAAATAAACAAAAATAATCGTAAGTAGTATTAGAGATTTGTTAGAAAAATACTATTCTTCCCCTCACCTCACATAATTATTTGTTGTGTCATTCAATTTCGAGTTTTATTTTTGAAATGCTACACATATTGGATAATAGCGCCCGAATTAAATGCTACATGTATATATTGTATGTATATAGATCCCAAGTACCCCTCCTCTTTGCACTTTCCTTTTGTCCTCGCTTTAGCAGACAACGAAAAGAACTTAGGAAAACAAACTAAAACAAATGTGAAAAATATATATATCGATCTCAAAACTCATCGGGCTAATCTAAGCTCTGTTCTTTTTTCCTTTTTCCTTTGTTCACTTGAGTTGTTTGTTTTCTTCAACTTAAAATAGTGTACTAGTATAAATATTCTGTATTTATGTTTATAAGTATGTAGTAGTAGGTGTAAGATTGTATTTGTTTGTATACCTGCTGTTCTGGTACACAGCATGAGATGATTTTTGCAGCCCAGTTGAAGAGTTCCCTGGAAGCGTTGTCCACGAGTCAATCTGCCGACAAAAGAAAATCAAGTATTACTTTACAAGATAACAGAAAACAAAGAGGATTTGATAACAAGCTATCTCCTATGAAAACCCTATAAAGTTGTTTGTACCCTATCTCTATTCTCGACTGATCGCTTTAATACCAGCTATATGATCCGATTCTGATATAAACAAGAAAGAACGGCTTTCTTCGGAGTGCCGAAGCTATATACCAATGTATAGGAAACTATTTGAAGTATAACAAAACTCTGACTTAGTTTGGATATAATACAAAAAGTATTTCCTTAAAAAACTCATATTTCATCTGGTCCTATGACAGCTATGTGTTATAGTGGTCCGATCTTAACCAAATTTAGTAAGATTGTATAAGCTCTCAAGAGACTTGGTTTGGGTGAGAGTAATGAGAATATCTTTATAAACAAAAAAGTTTTCATACGAAAACATGGTTGTCGACCGATCATTCCTATGACAGCTATATGTTAAAGTGGTCCCATCCGGCCAATTCCGACATATGTACTGCCTACTCCAAAAAGAAGGGTCTGTGCACAAGTTTCATTACGATAGCTTTAAAACTGAGAGACTAGTTTGCATAGGAACAGACGGACATCCCTATATCGTCTCAGCTATTCATGCTGAATCAGAATATATATACTTTGTTGGGTGGGAAACGTCTCCTTCAGTCCATTACACATTTGGAGACAAGAATATATAAGAATATAAAAACTCTCAACTGCTGAGACTTCTTGAAATATCTTTAATTAGAAAAGTTTTCATACAAGTAATTTTCTACCGATTGTTCAGCTATAAGATGTAGTAGTCTGATTAGGGCTAAGTTTGAACAACTATATAGAGTATGCTGAATCTAAGAACTGATGGGATTGCTAAAGATATTTGTATAAATTGAAGTTAAACTTACCTTATCGTACATAATAATATGGAACGTGTGAAGCTAGACGGCGCCTAGGAACGACTGCGACTGCGTGAGCCACCGGCACCCACGCCGCTGCCGATGCCATTGCGACTGTCGCCGCGCACGGGACTGCGAGAGAACTTGCTGCGACGTCCGGGCGAACGGCTGCCGGCGCCCGAACGGGAACGTGAGCGCGGCGAGTAGGAAGAGCGACGTCGCGGACTGCGAGAGCGACGACGCACCGGCGAACGGGAACGTGAGCGACGACGTCCTCCAGCCCCGCCACCGGCGCCTGCCCCTAGACCAGCACCACGACGACTGCTGCTGCTGTTGCGACGTGTCGGCGACGAGGGGCGGCCGTAGCGTGCCATTTGAACGCGCAGCTCCCTGCCGTCCAACATGCGACCGTCCATTGCCTCCAGTGCGTCCTCAGCGTCGCGCTTGTCATAGAAACTGTGAGTAGTTCAAAATCAAATTAGTTAACAAGTTTTAAGATTCGCCAAAAACAGCTTCAATTGTTTAAGGGTGGAGTTACTTTATGAACTAGAGAGCTACTATACAGTGAAGTCTTCTATGTGCAGATTTACTGCCTCTCTTTTTGATTGAATACTTGTAGGATTACTGCCTCTCTTTTTGATTGAATACTTATAGGATTACCATTTGTAACTTGACACTAAATTGTTTGGTTTTAAGTAAAAATCGAACTAAGCTCTTGCATACTAATCTTTACAATATTCACTGACAGCACCCATACAAATCAGCCATAGAAAAAACTTCCTAAAGTAAACTCAACTTAAAATTTAGGGGCTAATAGAAAATATTGTAGTATTCGCAGTATGTTGGCTAGCATCGTTTTGGGTAGGCAACAGTTGCAATTGAACACATTTTATCTGGCATCTTTGCTTAGAATTTGATTAATAATATAATCATGCTCAGTTAGTGCAAAAATGCAAATGGGGATTTTGACTTGGAAGTGTACTATGTTAATCCAAACTAACCATAAAAGTCGAAAATTTACCTAAAATATATATACATAAGCTCTTAACTTAAAGCTTTAATACAATAGTTAACTAATTTACAATATTACTTTGGGAATACAGAGTATCTGAGTACAATTCTTTTTAGAAGACTTCCCTGAGGAAGTTAGCTTTTTGGAGAAAACGATATTGTAGACCTATTAAAAGAATATTAATACATGAAACTGGTTATAGTACTCATGATTCGAACTAGTGTTACTATACGTATTTATACATATTTTGGGAATACATTTAAGAGCTGGTTACTGTTGTATTCGCAGTATGTTGGCTAGCAGAAGTTTGGGTAGGCAACAGTTGCAATTGAACACATTTTATCTGGCATCTTTGCTTAGAATCTGATTAATAATATAATCATGCTCAGGTAGTGCAAAAATGCAAACCTTTCTCCTTACATATATATCAAAATAAAAGGGTTTCTGTTGTATTCGCAGTATGTTGGCTAGCAGAAGTTTCGGTAGGCAACAGTTGCAATGGAACACATTTTATCTAGCATCACATTGCTGGGAAGTACGACCACAGATGTGCGTGGTCGAACACACGGTGCGCAAAGTATGCAAATTCGAGTCTAACCTCAAAATTTTGAAAACAAAATTTCCTAAACAACGGAGATGTTTTCGGTTTCTTATATGGACATATGTAAATAAGGTTACTCACCGAACGAAAGCGAAGCCACGACTTTCACGTGTATAACGATCGCGTGGTATGTAAATATCACCAACTTCGCCGCAACGCTCGAAAACACGACGCAAATCCTCGGGCGTGGTTCGATATGTGAGATTGTCGACCTGCAGTTAATAACACACATACATATATAATTATTTAAAAAAAAAACACATACATATGTATAGGGGAGACATGTGAAGGGTTATCTAACCAAGACAGTAATCACCGGCCGCCATTTTGTTTGCCTGCGTTGCTGTACTTTCGAAAAATATAGTACTTACCTTTAGCGAGACCATACCATCAATTCTTGGTGGTGGACGTGCTCCACCGCCAGCTCCCCCTCCACCGCCACCAGTGCTCATTTTATAGTTTTTTTAACACACTATTTCAAATTAAAATTTGCAGTTTTTGCTTTCCTGCTTTTTATTGACTGTGCCTGCTCTGCTCAATTGTATGCTCTATGACTAGGGATGTAATATTTTCGATATGTAGTTGTCTGAGTTTGCGATATTCGATTACATTATTTACTCATTCATGTATCGATATGGTTTGTTGCAATACCGGCTTATTTTTATTATCGATATTGAGATAAAACGGGTTGGCAGCTTCTTTATTTATCAAGAATCATCGTGTTACACAACGATAAGTCGAATTTGATGTAGTATTTTTGCAATTTGAAGCTTATGAAATATTAATTGTGCAGCAAATCGACATAAGCCGCATCGTTTTCAATTTGTATGAATAAGATCTGTATTTTTTTGTATATATCGATAACGGCAACCTATCGATATTATCCATCCCTGGCTTTGGCAACGCGTGGCGGTGAAACGTGTAAAATTTTTTAAGAATTTTGCAACAATTCGCCAATTTAAACTGCAGAAACGAATTGTTTTTGTTAGGCAGTAAGTTTACAGCTGTAAATGAGCAGAAACTCAGCTGCGAGAGCTGATAAAGAGGACTGTTAAGGTGTCAGCGAGTAAAAACTGTTCACACACACACAGACAGTGAGTGGTCGAGAAAAGCAAAGGCAAGGGAAAGGCAAAAGCAGCGACGTCTAAGTTGGCTACGACGTTGAAACAATAACAAAATCACAAATTGAAAGGCTGCGTTGTCTACTCAACTCCCCCTCCTCCAACGTCGCGACAACAACGAAAGTCAACCGCGTGTTTGTGTTTGTGAGAGTGAAGCAGAGCTGAAGCAGAAGCAGCAGCAGCAGTTGTAGAAGGAGGGCGAAAGTGTGTCGTCGTCGGCAGAGGCAGAGACAGAGCCAGAGCAGAGGCGAAAAGTGAAAATTTCCATAAATAAATTCATTGCGTTTTGTACGAAGCAGAAATGGCCGCGCAGGACAACACGGAAATGGCAACAAAGTTCTCAACATTAAATGTGAATGCAGTAGAATTTGTGCCCAGCTTTAATTACAGCAGCGCCGCCAGCGTAGCGGCTGTTGCAGCGGTCGTAGCGGACGTCCCTGCGCCGCAGCAGCCGCAGGCAACGCCAGTGGATAACATTGTTGCGCCTGGAACTGGATCTGTATCAATGCCGGTATCTGGAAGCGCCACACCTGCCACAACGCCCGACTCAACGGGCAGCGTTGGCTCCACAAATGCACTGAACGCCGCCAGCGGGGGTGGCGGAACGGGAGCGCCGCCATCGGCAGCCGCATCAAACTCAGCGTCGCCAGCGCAAGGCTCGCCAGTTACCACACCTTCAACTGCGGCAGCGGCGCCAATTGAGAATATAAATGCGTCGGACAAAATTACAGCCAACAATGGTAAATATAAAGCGACATACATACATATATGTATATATTTATATGCATGCATATGCATGAGTGTGTGTGTGTGGCAGAGTTGCGTCGATTCGTTCATTTGAAATAACCTTTTGAGTGATTCACGAACGAGAGTGAACCAGTCGCTTGTTTGTTCATTTAGAACACACACAATCATGATTGCAACCCAAACATTAAATCAGCTGTTAGATTCTCAGTTTTAACTAATTCTCATCTTTAGGTTCGGTTCATGATGCCGGTTTTTAGATATTCCTGAGCCTAGGTTTTGGTTCGGAGCCCGGTTCAACAGATTTTTTTCAAACTTTCAAATAAAACATTTATTTAAGAGATTGTCACATTTCTGAAACATAATTGAAATGTTTTTATTTTTGTTTGTTTTATTTATTAGTTTAAAATATGTATTTAACTTTGATCTTAAAGTTGTAAATGCTAATACCTAATTTTGTTTAGAACCAAATGTTTTTTGAAAAACAATTCGGTTAATTGTAAAAAAAAAACTGGAGTTCCGGGTTCGAACCAGTTCTTTTCTAAATCGGTTTGCAGCCTCGTTGCTCAAATGACGTCTCAATAATTAACTGTTGAACTTATTCATTAGATTGAACTAGAAGTTCCAACTCTATTGTTGTTGGCGCCCAGGGGGTAGTTTAGCAAATGCTGGGCGCATTGAACTTTTACTGTGTTGCTGACACTCTGACGTCACGTGTCTCGAGTGCGTTTATTAATGCCGAACAAAGACAACCTGGCAATGGCCAGTTACTGTTGTTGTCCCACCAAAGAATACAAATATGCTTAGGTTATCGGTTTATCGCTGATAGACATAACCTCAAAAGTTATTCCGGTGCCAGCTTTGACTGTGTGTGTGTGTGTGGGTGTCAATGTGCATGTCTGTTTTGTTTTTTTATTTATTTATTTATTATTGTTAACGGCTTTATTTGTATGCAAAAGACAGTTGCATTATCTATGCTTAACTTTCCTCACTTCTCTGCCCTCGCGCAGATACAAAATACAACAGCAGCTGTTCACGTTGTGCTGCCATTTTGCGTACGTTCGTTTTACGCCAACGTTTATTCAGCCATTTGCTGTGCACTTGCTTCTGGAGATGAGCAATGTTTTCTTGTCTGTTAGGCCGTCGCGACGATGAGGAGAACTTGAAACGCTTTAGGGCTATGTTAGTACCCGTTTACATGATAAATCTACTTCAGTACCCGTGTACATGATAAATCTACTTCGTAAAGTTAAACAGTTTTATATTTCGCTTGAATTTTTTGATTTATATACATGTATGCAAACTTCGCAGCCTATAAAAGCTACGTATTTAGTTTAGGCGCATTGTTATCGCGAAACTTAGTCATAATTCTCTTAGGGGTTCATATAACCGGTTGTTCACTCTTTCGATCGTGCACTGTGTTTGCATTTAACTTATCACGGTTATCAGTAAGCAATGATATTTATTATATAGCCACTCTTATCACAACAATGCGCATCTCTAATTTTCAGTGTCTTGTTTTGTTTGACACGTTTACGTTTTTTACTCGCCTTTATTGTAGCTTGCTGCTGTGGTCTGTCATTCGTTCGTTGATCGACGATTTAAAGCGGTTCTCTCTGGTTTGTGAAGTTGGGCCACTCGCTGGCGAGCGTCGAGCGTCGAGCGTTCACTCGTCACATGGCTCCCCCATTCAACATACGCTGACTGGGTCTTTTTTTTCTCTCTCTTTCTCTTGGTGCGTGTATTTGCTGTCGTTGCCAGGCACAAGCCTGTTGTTGTTGTTGTTATTGTTGTGGCTTGAGTTGTTGTTATCGGCGCGCGCTGTGTTGTGTTGTGTTGGCCCAAATGGCAGTCGTCGTTGTTATTTCCACGTTGGTGTGTGCGCTTTTTGCAGCTCCTTTGCGGTTTGAACCGCTTTCAACTTGATTTTGAATATTAGTCGGCTGCCTGCAGCAGCGGCAACGGCAGCAGCAGCAGCAACAGCGGCGACGTCGACTTAGCCGCGTTCGCCAGCAAATATGTCTAGTAATGAATTTTTTTCCGTGAATTGTGCTTGCTGTGTTGGTAGCTGCTTCAACTTATCGTTTGCCGCGCTGAACAACGTACCACGCATTCAGTTCATTCCCATTTTCTATTTTCATTCGTGTTTTTAATATCGCCACATGTTGAAAAAAGGCGGCGGGGGTGGCGCCACTCGCTACATTTATTCAAAGAAAGCTTTTACAAAGAAAAGTTAGTAACGGTTCATTTACACCTCGAGAAGTAAGCCGCGCGCGCAGCTCATTAAATGTGGCCACATTTGACCAGTTTTAACTGCTAGTGTCGAGTTGTGCTCACAAATACGGCACACATATACATATGCAAACATATAGAGCCAACATAATTTGAGGCCGCGTGTGTGTGTGTGTGTGCAGTGCTTCAAACCTGTCGCTCTCCCCACTGCCCCGTGGCAGCCCGGCAAGTGTTACCTCGAACTTTATAAGCATTGAACGCACGTTTAGCACGTTGTGAGAACCATTTTAACCACCCATGACTCATTCTGGCAACGAGGCGTTAATTATGAAGACCTCTCACCCGCTCCCCACTTTGTCATATCAGTTGCACAACAACAACAACAACAAAAGCAAGCAAATAGGAGATAAGTTCAACCCAGGGCTGAATAGTATCGATTGGCGTATCAGAAAGTAACCTAAACCGGTCGATAGATTGCAAAGCTGAAAGAAATAATTAGAGAGGATACGATCTCTTGCTCGTCAGTTATCGAAAGTGCCTCCACTCAGTAGCGATCGTTTAAATTATTGATGCTGTCGATAGTATCGATAAGACAACAATAACGTAAAGCTGAAATTTTAGAGCTGGTAGCTATCGAAAGGGCTTTCACGCAATAGTTTCGATAGTGCTTTTCCAAAATATCGATAGTATCGACTAAAAACGCTAAAAATCTAACAGATGCTCACAATACTTAAGTCTGCGTAGAGCCTCGAAGATACATGTTTCAAAATGCTTGTTTGTACTCAAAGATACATATTTCAAAGTTGAAGTTTGTACTCAAAGATACATATTTCAAAGCTTAAGTTTGTATGTCAGGGTTAAAAGAGTAGAGAACTGTAGACACGCAGTAGAGAACTGTAGATATTACACACACACTCGAATATGCATGCAAATTGCAAGTTGCACCATCAGCTTATACCACAGCTTGTGCATGACACAACATTTAAAACATAACGCTAAAAATTCAGAATAGATATTAATAATAAGCGTATTTACAGAGACCGATCCCGCTGATAGCTGGGATGTGGAGGATGATGCGGTAATAACGCCCGAGGATGAGGACGGCGATGACACCGAGTTCGTGGAGGGTGAAGCCACGCCGAAGGTCTCAAAGAAAAAGATCATCAAGGTGGAGGAGAACAGAAGCAAACGCGAGCATGTTAACGTTGTGTTCATTGGGCATGTTGGTATGTTGAAATAAAATTGAATATATCGCTTTGATTCTAATATATGCTCTCTATAATAATTACAGATGCCGGCAAATCAACAATTGGCGGTCAGATCATGTCCCTGACGGGCATGGTGGACAAACGTACGCTGGAGAAATATGAGCGCGAGGCACGCGAGAAATCACGCGAAAGTTGGTATCTGTCGTGGGCGCTCGACACAAACCAGGAGGAGCGTGACAAGGGCAAGACTGTGGAGGTGGGACGGGCCTTTTTTGAAACGGATCGCAAGCATTTCACCATACTGGATGCGCCGGGACACAAGAGTTTTGTGCCAAACATGATTGGCGGTGCGGCGCAGGCAGATCTTGCCGTGCTGGTAATATCGGCGCGAAAGGGTGAATTCGAGACGGGCTTCGATAGGGGTGGACAGACGCGCGAACATGCCATGCTGGCCAAAACGGCTGGCGTTAAGCATTTGGTCGTGCTGGTGAACAAAATGGATGATCCCACTGTCAGTTGGGATCAGACGCGTTACAACGAATGTAAAGACAAGATACTACCATACCTCAAGAAGCTGGGCTTCAATCCAGCAAAGGATCTTACCTTTATGCCTTGCTCGGGCCTCAGCGGCTATGGCCTTAAGGATCAAGTACCAGAGTCGCTGTGCGCCTGGTACAGAGGGCCCGCCTTTATACCCTTCATCGATGAGCTGCCCTCGCTCAATCGCAAATTGGATGGTCCCTTCATCATGCCCATTGTCGACAAATACAAGGACATGGGCACCGTTGTCATGGGCAAAGTGGAGTCCGGTAGCGCGCGCAAGGGTCAAAATTTGCTCGTTATGCCAAATCGGGTAAATAAAGCGAAAACTGCAAATATTTCTTAAACCTATTCTAATCCATTTGTAATTTTAGACGCAAGTGGCCGTCGATCAGCTGTTTTCAGATGACTACGAGGTCACCTCTGTGGGTCCTGGTGAAAACGTCAAGATCAAGCTGAAAGTATGTGTGTACAACAATCATGTTGATTTCAACGGCATCGATCCATATCGCAGTAAGCTAATAAATTGTTTGATCTGTTACACAGGGCATCGAGGAGGAGGATGTCTCGCCTGGTTTTGTGCTCTGTGATGCCGCCAATCCAATCAAAACGGGCAAAATCTTTGATGCTCAGGTCGTTATATTAGAACACAAATCAATTATCTGTGCGGGCTATTCGGCTGTCATGCACATACACTGCGCCGCCGAGGAGGTTACGGTAAAGGTGAGTCCAGTACATCCAACTTCTAGCTAGCTATCAAATACACCTACCTATTGTATATCTTACTAAATGTTGTTTCTAATGGCAGGCACTCATCTGTTTGGTCGACAAAAAGAGTGGTGAGAAATCAAAAACACGTCCAAGATTTGTTAAACAGGATCAGGTCGCAATAATGCGCATTGAATGCTACGGAATGATTTGCCTTGAACAGTTTAAGCTGTTCCCCCAAATGGGACGCTTCACGCTGCGAGATGAAAGTAAGTAAATCGCAAAGTTTTCTTATCAATACAACTAATCCTTAATATTATTCTTATTACAGATAAGACCATTGCCATTGGCAAGGTGCTCAAGGTGATCGAATAAATTGAGCCAAGCTAAATTCGAGCGCCCCGCCTTTCACTGCGGCTTTATAGCAACCAAGCAAGCACCTTTCAACGTATGCCAGACGACTAAAATGAAAAACGCCAATGCCAACGCCACGCTTTCTTTAAACAATTGACACACACACACTCAAGTATATACACACACACACATACACACACAAGCGCCCCCTAAACCCAATTGGAGCTAGTTTACTTTCTCCACAATTATATATGCATACAAAGAACAATAGCAGATGATGATGATAATGGTTAATGAAGGTTTATAGCAAGTATCTAAATAGCAAACGAAACGAAACACAAAGGATTAATAAATCGGCAGAGACACATAAACAGAGAAATAATATGAGAAACAGAAAGAAAGAGAGAGAGAGAGAGGAGAGAGAGTTATAGAGAGCAACAGAAATGCATTATATATAATTATAAACTATATTATGTATAACTTAAACATGGAAAAGAATAACAGAGATGTACTATTTATATATATGTATGTACATACATACATATGTATGTGAGATATTGACAGATCGGTTTATGATTACGTTTATTATGATCAACACGTAATTTGCTTTTGTTGTGGCAAACTCAAGGACATTGAGCAGCAGCAGCGCAGATGTCGGTTTATTATTGTAAGGCATCATTATATAGTGCGAGTCGTGAATTTTTTAAAACTAAAGCTGCAAGCTAACCAATTTTTATATTTATACAAAAAAAAAAAACATAAGCGATAAATAGTTGCCAATCCCTTACACAAAAAATTATGTTTTGCTTCTCTGCCTTTTATTTTGTTATGCGCCGCCTAAGTGAAAAATCATAATTCTAATTGTCTATAATATTACGAATTACTTCTATATATTTTCTTCAATGATACAAAACACACAAAACAAAAAAAGATATATGCTTTAAATTAAGTTTAAGCTTAAATTGGAGTACATATTGGTTTGATTTTTAAGCTCAAAATGATGAAACTGGTAACATGTATGAAAACATTTGATAACTATACATTTTATTGTTAATATAAATTCTATAATTTGATATAAAGAATTTCATTTGCTGCTAAAAAACCAATTTTATGTTATATACTATTACATTTTTTACAACAAATTTTAGTTAATTGAAAGCAAACCAACATTAAAATATAATAAAAATTCCTCATTTTTTGCCTTATTCAAGCAAAAACAAAACAAAAATCCAACTATTGTATTGAATTTGTTACTCAACAATTTATTTCGACTTATAATTATAAACAAATTCTTACAAAAATTTTCAAATATTCAGGACCAAAATGGTTTCAGCTACTCACATTTGAGCTCTCATTGGCTAGAAGTTGACTTTTCCAATATTATTTCCAAGTTGTACCCCATGATATTTTTATATTAAGCTCCCCCCCATATTTGCGTATCTAATATTATAAATGGATCATTTAAAAGTTGAATTGAAAAGTTGTTACCATTTACACAATATATAACGAATGATAAATAAAACAAAACTAAGTTAAACAGTCGCCCATATTTAAGTTAATTTAATTAACTTGAAATATATATATTTAAACAAACAAAAAGCAAACATATTTAACAAAAAAAAACCTGCTTTTTAACGCTTTCCGCGCATTCTAGTAAACAAGGCGAATAAAAGAAATATTGAAAATACAATTGTTAAAAATCTCTCCGACAGTTATACATGATGATGATGATACTTATTTAAATGTTTCTCAAAACACTTACTAAAAAATGATTATAACACGGAAAGAACTACGCAACTGATAAATAAAATTGTATGAAAATAGATACAAAACGAAATAATAGAAATTATATAGACAAAACGGGAATATTTATACAACATTAAATGTATTATTATTATACATTATGTATACATATTTAAAGAAAACAAAAAAACAAACAAAAAAAACTAAAAGATCCGTATAAATTTGAACATTTTTTATCAATAAAAGAGAAAAGAAAAAAATAAAACGATGCAAAAAAAACGAACCAACACACAAAACGGCCTTTAAAATGCTAATTATTTGCCTAAAAATATTAATGAAATAATTTATTTTCATAAAAACTGTCTTTTTTTTTTTGAAAATCGAAATTTGGTTTTAATAAGTTACCAATATCTCTGGATATTCTGGATTTTAGAATGAAAAGAGCAGCCTTTAAATAATAGCGAGAAATAAAATTAATTTTTGATTGCACTTTGAAATTTGTCAAATATTAAAGCTCGATAAGAATTTTTGTTTTATTTTCAAATATATATTTTTGATGCAATTTTTGTGAAATTTGTGTAATGAATTTGTTGTTCTTTAGACAGAAAAAACCCTCATAAACAATGGGCAATAAAATAGCTATTGAACATTATTGCTGCAATTTATCAGCAAGTTCCCAGATAACAGAACGAGGTCAATAGAAATCCACAGCGTTGCCACATCGATAGTTGATGGTGGATTGTGTGATCAGCTGTTTGTAATTCGGGAGACCGGTAGGAAAATAATGTGATAATGTTTTAAGCTCATGCAAGAGAATATCTTAAGTTAGTGACAAGAAATAATTTGCGAAAACTAAATAACGAGCGCAATAATCGGAAAGTGCATACTTTGAACTTCAGGAG
Source organism: Hirtodrosophila histrioides (assembly GCA_037075165.1). NCBI lineage: Eukaryota > Metazoa > Arthropoda > Insecta > Diptera > Drosophilidae > Hirtodrosophila > Hirtodrosophila histrioides. Next base: position 97,173 of record JBAMCL010000134.1, read on the forward strand.
GGGAAGGATCAGAGCATGGATCGGTCTAAGCACATCATGTAAGTTTGTTTATAGGTACTAAATGCATAAATATTACATACATATGTTACCACAAAGCTACTTTATTCCATAATCCAAACTAACTCCGAAACTATTGATTCCCATCGAGTTTGTAAAAAAACATGTCGACTGAAGTAAAGAACGCTTAGAGATGTGATGCAAAAATTCATCTTATTATTTATTAAAGAGTTACAAATATTATTATTTATTAAAGAATTAAAAACAAAACTTAAATAACATACATACGCAGTATGTCAAACTTGCTGCATCTTCCAGAACTACATTCAACTGCGAGATGTTTGTACATATGGCTGAGCATTGTGGTCAAAAACCGAACCATTCTCTATTGATCCTTCCATCGCTTGGCCCCAGCTTTTGTCTACTGCCTTGCAATTTATTTAGCAGTCCTCTTCCCTTGGTTTCTTGGCCAACAATGGCGTTATGGGCTTATCACGTCTGTTTGCCTGCTCGAGACGTTTCGCCTCCTTGTCACCATAGAGATCCAGTTCACGCCCGTAGTACCATACAAGCAAATCAAAGAAGACGCCAATAAATGTAAGGACTAGAAGAAAGGAACAGATCGTTGAGCGTGTAAATCGAAGGATTTAAGTGTCGGCTAACTTACTGCAGGATAAAAAGTTGACTGCGTAACGGAATTTCGCCTGATCATAGAGCTGACAGTTGCCGGTACCATTGCAGGTCTGTGTCCACACCAGACAGGTGGAGTCCATGATGCGGCCGAAGATAATTGGTCCCGGAATCAGCGCAAAAAGACTGATCATCCAAATTGACAGACCCTGAGCAAACGATTTGTCCTCACGCGACACACATCGATAGTTGACCAGCACATTACCAATGCGGCCCGATGACCCAAACCAGCTGACAATCATCGCAGTGATGGAGAATATCCAGAAGGTCCTTTCACAGCCCTCCGTACAAACGCCCGGACGTAGCACCAGGTCTTCCAGAGCCCGCCTGCTGCGCGTCAAGAGATCCTCATGTGGATCGGGTGAATAGTCATCGGGGAACAAGGATGCTGTACTGAGATCGATGTCCAAAGGTGTCGCCTCTGTGGACCGTATCTGCTGGAGCAATCGCTCAGCTGCACCAAACTTGGGCACAGCTGTGAGCTCCTCTGTGAGGCAGGAGCAGTTGCCATATAACTTGTTGTCAGCGTTCCAGCTACTGCAGCCGGCGTGACAGGCCGAGAAGAAGGTTGTGTCGGTGGCCTCGTGGCACACCGGTGAGTAGTTGACCCCCTCACAGGAGCAGTTGCCGTTGCAGTTGGTGGTCAAATTGAACCTACGGTATCAGAAGAGGAAGTTACAAATATGGGGATACAATAAGCATTCAATACTTACTTGCCCACGTGAGCCATGGATACCGAATCGGCACAGTACATAAAATTATACGATAATTGACCTTTAAATAGAGGAGAGCAAGCGGATTTAGAGGACGAACGGTTATGAATCGAATGGGTGCAGTAAACTAACCGAGAATGTAGGTAAGGCCCACAATCACATTCCACATGAGAACTTTGCTGACGGATGGTTTCTTCTTAGATAAGACCAGCCCGGAACCAATCAGGCCTATTACCATGCCAAAAATAGACAAAGGACCCACCACAGCAGTGGCGTTCTGTGCGGACTTGTGGAACTGCACCTCCATGTACTTGGTGAGGAAGGTGAAGAAGCCAGAGGCGCCCAGTATATAGAAGACTGCCGAAATGTTGTTGAACATGAGCAGCTTGTTCTTGAGCAACCGCATTAAGGCGCGAGGGAAGTCCTTTAACTTAGGCAGATCAGAGTTTGCCCCAGCGCCAATGTTGTCCAAGGCGGCGTTGGAGGAGACGCGGCTGCTCAGTGTCAGGCCCTCCTCTCGCTTGAGCTCCTCGTGGCGCAGGACATGCGGCAGATGCGAGTTGTGCTTGGTTTCGTCGATCGTCTTGGGCAGCTGCTTGGGGAATAGACCAATCAGGCCCGAAAACAGACACATCAAAGTGCCTAGAACCATCCAACCCAGCCACCAGGCGCCCATCCAACGTGGATCCTTGTTGTCGATCAGCGGCGTTTTAGTGGGATCAATGAAAGTGTTCAGTGCAACGAAACCTGATTGAAACAACCGTTAACACTGAAGGTAGTACACAACTTAAAGGACTCATTAACCCACCCATTAGAAATCCAAAAACTGGTCCAATCATGCGCAAGCTCATGGCCACCGCCAACATCAGAGGCGTATTCTTCTTCTTAGTGTTATCATCCAGATATGTCTGTCCCAACGAGTAGTACAGGGTATTACCCACGCCCAGCACAAACTGGGAGCAGAAGATGAGCACTAGAGGCACGAAAGTGAACAGACTGTCGCAGTTCTCATCCCCTTTGCCACCGCCACAGAGCTGCACGAGCTGGTTCCTCAGCGAGGTGGCATTCTGAAAGATTTGTAGGATCATAGTGAGGAGTAGAAAACAAATGATATAATTCACTTACCATAGGCGTATAGCTCTGGTTCAAAGTGCTAATCGAGAGACCGTCCTGATATTCCTTAGTTAGTTGCAAAAGATCATTGCCGGCACCATAGATGAAGTGAGGGGTTGCCAGAATAAAGCAGGAGAGGCCGCAGAACACAATTCCCCAGGCAATCCAGCGAGGACGATTGCGTTGTCCACCAATATAGGAGAGTATCAGCGACAGTAATATCTGTGATATCTCATTACCACTGAGAACGATGCCTGGGAATGATAATCGAGCCTTTAATGATATTCAGGAGGATAGGTAAACTTATGTTTCCCTACTCGTATGGATAAACTGGAAACTTAATTTTGACAGTCAACTTCAGCTTCAACTTGAAAGGACATCCCTTTTTCGAACTTGAGAACTTTAGAGTAAACTGTCAACTGTAACCCAATTCGGTGTTATGCAAATTTCTGTCTTGAAACTGCGTAAATGCGGCAATTTTGAATCTATATTATGTTGAAGCTCATTACATTTATAGAACATGATTCTTACAGCAAAATTTCGTTTATAATGAGCTAATTTGTCAAATGATCAATCGATCCTATCAATCAAGTTCAAATCGCAACCCGTACACTCACCTGTTGTTTGACTGGGCATTTTGAAGCGTTTCTCTATCGTGGTTAAGGTAACTGTGAAATACATGTAGGACATTGCCTGGATGGTGCCCAGAAGACAGTAGACGGCCATAAAATATTTGGTCGTTGCATATTTCTGAAGCCAAGCGGGATGCCAGTTACCCAAGCCACATAGGAAGTGTCCCGGCGGGGGGTTCGGACGTCGCAGCTCCGACATGGTTTCTTGTGTTATTGTTGGTGTTGTTGTCTCTTTGATAGTCTTTTCAGTGGTGGCACTTAAGCATGTCTCGGGTGAAGAAGACTGATAAGATTAACCGATATGAGAATTTATAGATGGGCTGGAAAACAATACGAGTATAAACAAAAGGTATTTCTTGGAAATTACAAAATATAACGCCTGATTTCATTATGGACAACGACCTTAGCTGGGAAATTTGACCAAAACTTCGATTATCTGGCGTGTGCGGACGATAGTCAAATATTTTGCTCAAAGTTGTCGCTTAACCATGACTTTTGTTAACTTAAATGGCCCATATTAAATGGTTCGATACCATAATTCTGAGTACAATATTGATTAGAATAGGCACCTGTTCAAGATCACATTAAGGCTGATTAGATAAGCACTAATTATTCACCTTGTATTTGAACTATAAAGTGATCTGCGGATTCGGTTAATATTTTAACCATTCTCGAACTAATGGCTACTAATGCTGAGTGGGTCTCATTCAGAGTTAACCCGTTTGAAATCGGTTTGGTTATGGATATAGCCAAGTGGTCATTTACGCCCTCAGGTAAAGCACGCTACTAGAATAACGATCGACCATCCATTTGGCATTTATAGAGCCAAGCCAGTCTGGTAAAACTATTATCTTATCAATGGGTTTCCCTAATCATTTTGTCACCTCTTGGAGCCGCAAACTCGACTAAGGATTACCCTAAGTATATGGATTTGATATAGCGCGTTTAGTATATTAAAGATCACAATTTCATTCTGGCTTTACTAGGAATATAGAAATATATTTCAACTTGAGCAGAACTATATATTTGTTATACAGTATATGGGATTATAAGAAACTCAACTTGCATAGTGTTTGGTTTTCTAATAACCCTACGAAATTCTAAGTAGAGAGTATGCAAACAAAATTTATGATTAATAAACCTAATTATAAATTCGCCGGCAAATGGTTATAAGTAATAACAAAGATTAAATTGAGGGTTTCAGCCAATATTTTTTCAAAATCAAGAGGCACAAATGCCATTGTTTTAACAAGAAGAAAAGTAAATGTTATATAGGTTTAGTAATTGTCAGTAATGGAACATTGATTGCTTATCTTGTTACAGCTTAACATTATCTCAGCTATATTTGTTTTGTCTTATTAGGGGACTTATTTGTATAATAGAACGTTGATTATTTTTGTCAATTGAAAAAGGCTTCAAAAGTAGCGTAGCTTCTTCTCTGACTATAATTTTATAGTTATTTTAATAAAACTTTTAGTTCTGTACTAGGACACTTGTCACTTGGTTGTCAAACGTCCTGAGTGTGATATTATTCAACAGTTCATTCTGATGACTATAAATTATGGTAGCCAAATAGAGAAAAGTCAATTCAAACCATAAATAAAACAAATCGTAAAAAGGAATTATATCATTATTAAAGATAGCACGCTTTTTCAGATAATACAATCGAATCAGAAGTTGAGAACACATTGCAAACAAGAAGGTCGAGTATCGGTCATATAAAACAAAGGATCACACACGAATTGAATAGTATTAGTACGAGATCCTTGGTACTTGATATAACAATTCAGAATATTAATTAAATGTGCCACTTTGTAAATAAACAATAGCCACAATATTTTGGGTTTTCTATTTTGTTTCTTGAATAGTATTATTTACATTTCTCACAAGGTGAACAAGTTGCCAATAATCTTATCGGCACTTGAAGGCAATTGCGTTTAATTAAATTGGTTAAGCTCCTTTGCCAACTAATGTTTATTATCAACGTTGGGATTGTTAACAGGTAACGCGGCCAGGAACTATAACCGTGCCGTAAACGTAACCCGTAATCTGCAAATGGAACCGCAACGTGCGAACTGAGAACTGGGAAATGAGAACCGTTCAGCCGCGTGGTGCGTATCAAACTGACAGCTGAGAAACTGCTTGGCACGGTGGTATGGTGGTGCTGTGGTGCGGCCGTCTATTGCGATAATTGTAGCTCGTAGTAGAGTAGTTCCGAAAGATAAAAGCGCGCTGCAAATTCTAATGCGACGGATGCCACTTGCTGCGTTACTCATACGCCGCGTTGTGCGCACGTGCAATTAAAATTTTCGGGTAATTTTTGTGTGTGTGTGTGTGTGTGTGGGTGGGAAGACGAGTACTCGTGTATTCGTATGGAAAGTATGGCACATTTGCTTAACAATAAGAATAACAGACAATAATAATAATAACAACAAACGCGACAATGACACTATTAATATGAAACGAGCGTCCACTCCCGACTCCCGTCTCCCGATCAGTCCCCTCTTTCTTTCAGTCTGTAGCCGGGCTCGGCTTAGCTCTTGTGATTAGATTTGTAAGCAAGTGAATTAGTAGAATGTAGCTTGTACAATGTAGAATGTAGAATGTGGTAGAGATTCGCATACAAGTGAAGTGTGTGCGAGGTAAGACACTAAAGTTTTCAGGGGCAGATCGGTATCATTGCAATATATCATCTGTTTGGTGGCGTCCTGGCAGAACCTACAACTAGATGTTTGTACTAAGTCCAAAAACTATCTATAAATTCGATTTTTCCCCTTGATTTCCCCTTGTTATATAACTGACTGTTACCGAGACCGTTGTATATCTTAATGGACTTATTGAATTTAACCAACTCATTAGAAATCCAAGAACGTCCAATCCTTCGCTTTGCCTGCCCCACAGAGCTGTCCGAGCTGGTTCCTCAGCGAGCTGGCATTCTGTAAGATTTGTAAGATCATAGTGAGGAGTACTAAACAAAATGATATAATTCACCTACCATAGTATAGATCTGATTCCAAGTGCTAATCGAGAGACTGTCCTGATATTCCTTAGTTAGTTGCAAAAGATCATTGCCGGCACCATAGATGAAGTGAGGGGTTGCCAGAATAAAGCAGGAGAGGCCACAGAACACAATTCCCCAGGCAATCCAGCGAGGACGATTGCGTTGTCCACCAATATAGGAGAGTATCAGCGACAGTAATATCTGAGATATCTCATTACCACTGAGAACGATGCCTGGGAATGATAATCGAGTCTTTAATGATACTCAGGAGGATAGGTAAACTAATAAGAGTTACCCTACTCGTATGGGTGAACTGGAAACCTAAATTTGTCAGGCAGTGATCTTTTATTTGCGAATTTGATGCTATGGAAATTTCTGTCCTGAAACTGCGTAAGTGCGACTATTTTCAATCATTGTAACTTTGCAGCTTATTACATTTAAAGAAGATGATTTATGCCCATCATATCAAATGATATCCTATCAATCAAGTTAAAATCGCCACCTGTGCACTCACCTGTTGTTTGACTGGGCATTTTGAAGGGCTTCTCTATCGTGGTGAACGTGAGGCAGTACATATAGGACAATTCCTGGATGGTGCCCAGAAGTCAATCATGGTCTCCGATTGTTGTTGTTGTTGCCCTTCGATTGTCTTTTAGTGGGCGCACTTTAGCATGTCTGAGCCGACGACTGATAAGATTACCCGAATTGAGAATTTATAGATGGGGCTGGTAAACAATATAATCAAAGGGTATTTCTTGGGAATTACAATATATATAACACTTGATTTCATAATGGTCACGTTAAATCAGGGGGGTGCTGGCAATTCTTAAATGATTTCATCAAAAGAGCTATCGAACCGATATTTAAAGAACGGAACGGTAAACCTATTGGTGAAACCATAAAAAGATGAATATGTTTTTCATCGGCCCCTTCGAAAAAATATATTCTCAGGCTGTCACTGTGAACTTGGTGAACGATAGCAGCAGCAGCGCTCTGTTCTCTCTGGAAAATCGCAGTCTTTCCAACAGCTGGAATTGTCGCACAAAAGCACTCAACAGATTTATCAATTAGTTTTATCACTCGTGGGCGCGCCACAACAATGAACAGCTGATGATAGCAGCGTTGCCAGATGCGAAAATTAGTGTTGGATAACGCGGGTGAAGAGAGCAGTTGTTAAATTTGAATGAAATCAAATGAAATGAAACAAACAAGAATGCTCTAGTACGCAGGTCTAAAATTCACAAACACATCCTTTATACACATAGACAGTGTGCAAATTTAAATGCGTAATTATAAAGTTACTTTACATGTGTTTTACACATATATGCAGCAAGCAGTTGAGCGGCATTGCAAGCAAGCAGAGCGCTTCAAGTGTTGGCTTCCGTGCTGCTTCCCATGCTTTCCACGCTCCTCACAATTGAAAGTATTTTCTTGAATAACTTCTGTGTTCATTATTCGATTGAATTTAAATTTGCGCAGAAATCAAGGCTATATCGTATCATTTCAATCGGACCCCTATATCTCTTATAGCTTTCAATAATCGATCTAAATATTGTTGCAAGGGTATATACATATATACATGACGACACTAGAGTCTGCAAAACGTATTAGATATTACGTGACTACCATTTAAGTGAGTTATTTTAATGCCTAACCATGTCTGGCCACGTTCTCGGGTCGAATCCCATTTATCAATTTAAAATGCACATTTCCTGGAACAATTATAGTTTGCGCTAGACAAAAGTCAATTGGAAACTATGAATGTAAATAAAGTTACTACGAGCAAATGAAACAACAAGTGTGTAGATATCAACAATTAGATTACAAGCAATGAGGATGCTTCTACTACCTAACCTAACCTAATCTAATCTACTCTCCAAATTTCAAGTCGATGGGATAATAAACACGGAAGTTATTCAACAAACAAGTTTCAGTACGGTAGCGCGGGGGGAAGAAGAATCACAGCCACCACTTAAAATGCCTCGCTTGCGCTGTTGCCTGCTCGTGTGCGTCTTTGTGTTTGTGTGTATATATGTGTAAGTGTACGAAAATGCGATCGGAAATTTTTGAGAGTCTTTTGGGAGTTTTGTAGTCGGGTATACTCGACTATAGCATTCTTACTTATTATTCATAAAACAGAGTATTATTAATTTAAATGTTGTTCAAGAAAAATCAATGCATTTGGGTTTGTTTTTTTTTATTAATCTTTATATATTTTTATTCGAATAGTTATTTACATTTTATAATGGCGATTGCACTGAATATATGTATATATGTATATATTCAAATATTCTTTATTTTAAATCAATTGGCTTAGCTCCTTTTGGATAATTTTGATAGCAACGCAAGGACCTTTCAATGGTATTGCGATAGATCAGGAACCGACAAATAAAAGCGTGGCAAGCGAACTGAGATCCGTGCCACCGGGTGGTGCGTATCAAACTGACAGCTGAAAGCTCGTGAAACAGCTTGGCAGGGTGGTGGTGCTGTGGTGCTGTGGTTCTGGGATGCTGTGGGTCGTAGTTCCGTGTGGTAAATACGCGATCTATATAATGCGACGGATGCAACTAATTACGTTACTCATACGCCGCACGTGCAATGCAAATTTCGGGCAATGGATGAGATGATCGTATATTAAAAGTAAAGAATTTCAGCTGAACAATAAAATAACAGACAAGAATAATGACAAACGCGACAACCAGACGAGTATTATAATTAATATCAAACGAGGGTCGACTCCCCTCCCCTGTTCAATGCCGTCTCATAGTAATATGTAGCTTGTGCAATGTAGAATGTTCAATTTGACTGTGATTTGTGAAAAGTGTGCGAGGTTGGCCACAAAAGTTAGCGCTCGGGGCCGCCCTTCGGTTGCAGATCGGGATCATTGGGACTTGAGAGCCGTGAGCTGCGTCCCATAGACAAGATCATGGATATGCCAATGCCCAGTAGGACTATTAGTATGAGCATAGTGAATGTCCCCTGTGTAATGCCCGGCGTGAAATATACTTCGCAAAGCCAGCAGGGCTTGGGAATATAGTCGGGGTCCAGTGCTGTCAAACGTCCTAAAGAGTATATGATATAATTAGGATATGATTATAATTACGAAAAGTAAGCAGTAACTGTTCTAAACATTAACTTACCTTCCAAAACCACATCCATGCTAATTTCGTAGATGCTGATTCGTGATCCTTCATCCGAAAAGCCGGTCAGAGCGTTGCAACATAGACTACATTCCTTGCTATAGAACAACAGATCTCTAGGCATGAATGTGATGTTTTTATAATAGAAACGTGATACGCGCCAATTGGTTAATATGGGTAACACCTCGATCTTGAGCTTGCCGGTGGATGTGTTAATTACGTACCGAAAACCCTTGGAAATATCATTTTGGTCTACCATATCAATGCCCAACGTTGTTTGGCTCTCATCCAGATACATGTGGAAGCGCCTATAGAAAATGGTAGGGCCCTTCTTAACCTCCTCGGCAAACACGATCTTCTTCAGGGCAAGAAGTCCCTGTAAGTGACGCAAAACGACCACATTATGAGACTTGTCTGTTTCTCTCTTCGCGTAGATGTTGCGAACTTTGTCATAGTCCCTGATTTTTGTACGATGAAGACTTTTTTTGGCACTGGTACGTTGACGGCGCCGATTCACCGCCTCTAATTGCTCCCCGTGAGCTGTGTAGAGCTGTATGAGCGGACAGGATAAGAGATTCGCGGAGACAGCAGCCATAAATCTATCTGTGAGGGGTTAAAGGTAGCAAGTGTTATTTGTTATAGATATAGATTTGAAAAGGGGCATTCACACCGTGCTCCTTTAGATCGTGATTGGAGAAGTTGAAAGCGTATATCTGATCCTTTTCACATGCCAGCTGTAGCATTGCATCAATCCCATTCCAGGTCAATTTACGACCTCGGCCAGCGGAGATCTGCTGCAGTGCGTCGATGGGTCGATGCACCTGGCTAAGATAGTTGAGCGATGCCACCTGACGCAAGAATCCATAACAATCAGGCTCAAGGCAGCTTAAGTCCTTGCTCGTCAGCTGCAAGTAGTGTGTATTTGTGAGCATAGACAGGGAAATGCATCTGCGACTTACCTCAGGCGAAAAGTAAGCAATAATCATATATTCCTCCTGCAAGGCTTTTAGCATCTCAGCCAATTCATTAGTGCTCACAAGTTGAAAAGCACTAGGAGTCTGTGATCTGCGTGTTAAGGACACGTTTTGCTGTAAGAGAAACCAATCAGAACTGCAGGACTTACAAATTTGTGCCCCATATTACTGCCGGGGGATTATCGGCCATTTCATCCGCCCAAAGGATGGTACTCGCAGTTAGCACAAGTAAGATCTTAATTATTCCCATGATTTAGATTACTTTATGTTAAGTTTTCTGTTTTAGTTGGAAAGTTTATTTTCAATGATTCAAAACTAAGTGAAAATTCTAATTTTCAACTCTAAAAATGACAGAAACGGCATTGTTCAGCATTTTGAATTAATCAATTTTTGATAGTACGTAAAACTATAACTCCACAAAAACTGTATAAAAAGATTTATTTACCATATCCTGTATGCATTAGGAAGATCACAGTAGCATGAAATTTATTATGTATTTTCCTTGCATACCATATACATATAACATTTCTTATACTTCGACTCCATTCAAGATTTCAACGACTTTTTATTTATTTTTTATTTATTTGTATCCTTGCAGGCAAGCGTTACATCCTGAGTGCACCGTTGATGGCTAAACTAGGAGCTACAATCATGGAATTCGGTATGTAATTTTTGGAAATCAAATGAACTTCAATCCAACTTATACAAGTATTTCTTTGCAGTTATCTGGAATGTTTGGGGGATGCCGATTGATATTGTTTATATTGTTAGTATTGTAATTCTAAACCGCCGCACCATACGGGGACGGCCTTGCAGCAGAAGACTAAAGCGACATCACCCAATAGACCTAGCAAGAAGACATTTATAATAATATTGTAAATATGTTTATGTAACTTATTTAATAATTATCATTACCTAGCCTTTGACTAAGTTGTTTTTAGAATTTATCGCATAAGTTTAATTTAAGTTGTTGGAACTAATAACAGAATAATTAAATAATAAACAATTTAAAAAAAAAAAAAAGTATTGTAATTCATTTTGTAGTTATGTTAATGTCTATTTGTATACCTGAAGTTTTGTCTTTGACAGATTAATAAAATGAACAATTAAAAAAAAAACAATGTTTTTATTAATAATTTGGCGAATGTTAAAAGGACGCCGTATTTGGGTAAATTTGGGTAAATGTTGTAGCATGCTTTAAAGAGCGCGTGATAGATCTCCCAAGCTGCCAAAATGCCAAAAAATACCAGGCGAACAGAAATCAGCAGAAGGTGGCTAAATAGTATAACAGTTTCAGATTAATATAACAGTTGCTGCTTAGCATAACAAAAATTCTGCGACTTTTATACAAATCAACAACTGTTATACTATTTAGCGACCATCTCATATTTCTGTTCGCCTGGTAATTTTGTGCATTTTGACGCTAGAAAATGAAAACTTCCAAACTTGGAGTGCGCAAGTGTCAACCTAAAAGTATGCAACAAAAATGCAAAGCCACACAGGATATTGGTTTTAGAATAGCTCCCATTTGGCCATATCCTTACCGATTTTTAAATGCATTGGTGCGTTAGAATCGTGAGGACCTCCTCTATCGATTGGCATTCAAGGATAATGGGGTCATCTAAGGACCATCGACTTGAAAAATTTCAGTCCACTTCAGTAAGAAAACCGGCCAAAATATACAAAAACCTCGATTTTGCGAAAACTACAAGGACGATTTTGATGTCCTTTGGTCAGTTGGTAGCCCTGGTCATAACAAGTTCAACAACACAGGACTCGGCAGGATTCGCAAGGATACGGCCGAGATATGGCTAGTTTTCTGTATACAGAAAAGTAGTTATTTCTCGGCTCCTTGAAGGTCCTTCGTCCTTTTGGCGCTACATTCAGATGTGGCAGGAGGCGCTTTAACTTTTGGCCAAAGGATATCAAAATCGTCCTTGAAATGACCAAGTTATCGCCGATCTTGTGATTTTTGATCATTTTTCTGAGCAACCCCCTTGCAAAAAATTGAAGTGTTTTTTTCGAAAAAATCCTGAAAATCCTTGAATGCCAAACGATAGCCCTGTTCTCTACGAGTATAAAAATGTATGTCCTTCCGAAATCCTCCAGGATTTGGCCGAGATATAGCAACTAAAAGTATGCAACAAACAAAATAATATCGACAAGGAAATTCTTGAATGACAATCGATAATGCTCCCTCCTGCGATTACAAATGTATATCCTTCCAGATTCCTGAGAATTTTGCCGAGTTGAAGACATATAACGGCATTCTCTTAAGCAAACTTTCAACCTAAAAGTATGCAACAAAAATGCAAAGCCACACAGGATATTGGTTTTAGAATAGCTCCCATTTGGCCATATCCTTACCGATTTTTAAATGCATTGGTGCGTTAGAATCGTGAAGACGTCCTCTATCGATTGGCATTCAAGGATAATGGGGTCATCTAAGGACCATCGACTTGAAAAATTTCAGTCCACTTCAGTAAGAAAACCGGCCAAAATATACAAGAACCTCGATTTTGCGAAAACTACAAGGACGATTTTGATGTCCTTTGGTCAGTTGGTAGCCCTGGTCATAACAAGTTCAACAACACAGGACTCGGCAGGATTCGCAAGGATACGGCCGAGATATGGCTAGTTTTCTGTATACAGAAAAGTAGTTATTTCTCGGCTCCTTGAAGGTCCTTCGTCCTTTTGGCGCTACATTCAGATGTGGCAGGAGGCGCTTTAACTTTTGGCCAAAGGATATCAAAATCGTCCTTGAAATGACCAAGTTATCGCCGATCTTGTGATTTTTGATCATTTTTCTGAGCAACCCCCTTGCAAAAAATTGAAGTGTTTTTTTCGAAAAAATCCTGAAAATCCTTGAATGCCAAACGATAGCCCTGTTCTCTACGAGTATAAAAATGTATGTCCTTCCGAAATCCTCCAGGATTTAGCCGAGATATAGCTAAGAAATGACATCCTTTTTAGAAAATTGTGTACCAGTTTTCATTTGATCCTAAAAGAGTGCCACAAAAAAAGATAGCAACTAAAAGTATGCAACAAAAAAATGATAACGACAAGGCGAGTTTTTTTTTTTAATTTTTATTTTTGTTAAAATTTTGCATATTTATTCAACTTGTATGTGTAGTGCATAAACATTTTTGACAGCTTTAAATAGTTGTAAATTTTTTTAAAATTACTTATACTATATTATTATACTTAAACAACATAATTTTTATATAGCTACGAAATAAGGAGTGGATTCTCAGAAAATCAGCTCCCAGTTGGCCATATTCTGCAGACATAAATATGACAAAACGTATTTTTAGATAAATAAATTGTAAGGCTCCGCAGGTACAGTATATCCTTGCCAGATGTAGAGGTTAAATTTGTATCTTTAAAGTTGCTATTTTTTACTCAGCTTACAATAAATACTACATACTATTATATATTATGGGAGTATCCGATGGATAAGGCTTATCAAGGAGGGGCGCAGCCTGTGAAGATTCTTCCATGTATGTTGCTAAGGGGCATGTTGCTGTCAACATGAGATCAAATGTTGCTGCGGTGCGTGTTGTTGCTAACATTCTATGAAACAAAGCTTAGCAACATGTTGCTGTGCGTAAGTCAGCAATAAAGTTGATTTGAGGCAGTAAAGGAATGAGATACTTTTAATAATGTAGCGATTAGATAACTGAATGCTTATCAGCCAGTCCAGAGCACTCGCTGTGCGGCTCTCGCACCTGCACTCAGTCTGCCAACGACAATTGGTTCGAATAGTCGCGCGAATATGAAATTAATTACATAATTACGATTGAGAATTAAGAATACGATACGAAAGAAATCCATTGAATTTCGAATAACGAAATGGCGCAGAATACGCGCAACTCGGACCTCTCCCAGATAGCGGTCAATGCCAACAACATACCCGACGGTGGGTGGTGCAAACGTATTCCACATCCTAAGCAAAGCTAATCCCTCCTTCTCTCTGTGCTCCGCAGACAGCATCGATTGTGGGATCAAGGGACTGGGCTGGTGCCGCGGCCCCGCCTGCCAGAAATATGCACGCCTCCGCACCTTCATTGTTGTCCTGGTCTGCTCCGGGCTGCTGCAGGGCGCCTGCGAATTGTACTTCCGCATCTCGGCCAAGCAGGCCGCCTTCCAGAATGGCTACAATCCCCTGCTAGTGGGTGAGTAAGCCAAAACGCAAACTTATCGCCAAATAAAAAGGGAAAGAGGCAGAAAAAATGCCCGTAGGTGTTGGCCTCAATGGTCGCAATGGGGCTGAGGTTTTCCAGATAGAGAAGTTTATCAGTTTTGCGATATTGTTTATGATTTGAAGTACCTGTCTGTGTGTGTGGGGTGTGTGTGTGTGTGTGTGCTGAGTGTGTCATCAGATACTGGAACTAGTAGCTAGTTTCTGGCTTTCAAAATGTGTAATCATAACAACAATTGGCCAAGTTCTTCCACGTTTTGATCGCAAGTGTCTAAACCGTTTACGGTTTCGATTTCTTGGAATTGGTATGTGTACATTATACTCACATACGAAACATATTTGTACACTATCACTTCCGTTTTACTCAAATGCATCACTCATTTCGACTGGGAATTTCATTATCTATTTGTATTGAGATTTATATGCAGCGACTTCATTAATATGCCAACAAGGCTAAGGTCCACAGGGTTAAATTACCTTTGTTTTCTAAGAGATTACGATTGTGTGGAAAATAATTCAATATATTCAAATCTATTTAACAGCTGCATACACACATATGCTTGATTATTTTTAGATTTCGCATAAATATCAATTATGTTATGGAGTTAAATGTATTAATAACTAATTATTCGGACCAGTTCCCAATTTCACTTCCGAATTAAATCCACTGAAAGTGTGTAGCATTAAACTTTGAGCAGGATAGTTTCAAGAAACCTTATATTATAATACGATCCTTCAAATATGTTCTATATATTTGCGTGGAAGTGTTTCGAACGTGGACTTTGGAACAGGTCTAAATATTTCAAATTATTAAGTAATTACCAACTATTTGGTATTGATAAAAATGATATGAACTTAGCGCTCTTTCTAATGAGTTAAGCTGGTTCAAGTTCATAGTAATAGAAATAAAATGGTGAAACGGAAACATCCTTGGATTATTCATTTCTTCATCCCTGACCTAAGACATTTCTTATGTTAGTAAAAGTAGAAGAAGTTGAAGTAGTTCTCAGCTCCAGTAGAAAGTTCTTTCATCAACAATTTGGGTTTTCATCAAATTTCATCATTAATTAGTTTAAAGGTACGCAAGGAATCTGTTGTTACCTGAATTTAGTTTCTGTACTTGGCTTAATGGTATAATACCAATTAAATGATCAAAATCAAATATAATTGTTATAAAAACCTTCACAGATTGGCTTCTGGTCAGCAGTGGACTCTTCCAGGCGGTGTTCGCCCTGGCCTTTGCCTACTGGGCGGATGTCTATCATCCTATCAAGTGGCTCGTGGGCACCCTGATGTTGCAGGCGGTGGCCTGTGTGGTAGCCGTAATACCCTCGATTATAAACTTGTAAGTGGCAGGATATCCTACTGACAACAACTACTTACTTATAATCTATCGTCCTTGAATAGCGCTGATGGCAACAAGTCGCAGGATGCTCTGGTGGATGCCAATCTGTGTGCCACCTCGCTGGCACAGTTCCAGAAACTGACGTTGACGACTGAGCAGAGCAGCACCTTGACGCTGGTGATGCTGTTTCTGCTCCAACTGGGACTGGGCATGGGCTCGCTGGCATATTATACCCTGGGAGTCAGCTACATCGATGACAACTCGCTGTCCGAGGACAGCCCGGCGGTGATTGGAGTCATACTGGCGGCCAGGGTCATTGGACAACAGATAGGCTCGTTTCTGGTGCTTGGCGTGGGTTGGACCAACGTGGGCTGGTGGCTGGGCTGGATTGTGCTGGCGCCATTGATCTTTGTGGGCGCTGTGCTGCTGGGGCTGTTCCCGAAGCGTTTGCCCAAGACGGTCATACACCAGGCAGCCCAAAGGATCATTGAGCAGTCGAATATGCGCAGCTTTGGCAGCCAGTTCTCCACCTACATGGACGACTCGGACTTCTGGCCCTCTCTGAAGCGGCTGTTCAACAATCGTCTGCTGATGTTCAACCTGCTGAGCATCATGTTCCTGCAGAGCGGCGTCCTCAACTTTGCCCTGCAGGAGGAGAGCTATCTGCAGAGCCGCTTCTTCCTGCCGTACAATGAGCAGGATGGCCTGACCCAGGAGTGGCGCGCCGCGTTCGTCTCGTACTTCCTGAAGCCGCCCGTTATGGCCCTGGGCATGCTCATTGCTGGCCTGGTCATATCCAAGGCCCAGCTCTCGGCACGCACCATAACTGGCATACAAATCACATTGGGCCTGAAACTGGTGGCCATCTATGTGGGCTACGTGTTCATCACCTGCGATGTGGGCCCTGTTGCCGGCGTGGTTGGTGGCAAGCTGACCCAGCCCTACTGCGCCAGCCAGTGCCTCTGCACCCCCACCGCCTTCATGCCCGTCTGTCCGGAGAACAGCAGCGTCACCTACTTCTCGCCCTGCTACGCCGGCTGCACCAAGAAGACCTCCATCAACAACTTTGAGCTCTACGAGGGCTGCAGCTGCATGGGCGACCAGACCGCCAGCACCTCGGGCTCCCAGCGTGCCACACCTGGCGCCTGCAGCGCCGACGTCTGTCAGCAGACCATCATTATCTTCCAGGTGCTCAGCGTGTCCGCTGCCTTCCTCATGGGCATCAACGTCATTGGCAAGACGTTGATTACACTGCGCGCCGTCCTGCCCCAGGATAAGACTCTGGCGCTCGCCTTCGAGCTGATGCTCGTTGGCCTCTTTGCTTACGTCCCGGTACATCTGAGCTACGATCTGGTTACACGTAAGTACAATAGACACTATTATCCTACTACCATTATATAGATATTTGCAACACACATCTAAGTAATCAACGCTATTAACATCCTCAATCGTAACTTTACTACGCGAACTTAGGTGCTGTTCTAACTATAATATCTTTCAACTGAATATTCTCCTGAATCTCCTAAAGTAACTTTACCATGGAAGGCAACTAAGGTTTCTTTATTATCAGACAAATTACATGTTTTAATGATCGATTAGCTGTTTTAACTGATTCGACTATAGTATGGCTTAATTATTTCACGTTTTTCTAATTCCCGAAAATCTTCTGAATGTGCTTTGAACTGTGTTCCATCTTCTTCTGAATTCACCTGAATTAACTTCACCATAGAAGGTTACTAAGTTTACTTTATTATGAGACAAATTTCTTGTTATATTCTGTTAAAACTAACGATTAATTGCTTTAACCATCGAGTAACCTGTATATAATCATTATACGATCTTTTAATGCGTAGAAATCTTCCAAATGTACTTCAAACTGTTTTCTATGGTTACTTTAATAGGAAGATAGGATGGATGAATTATACTCAAATATAAGATAGTATCTCGGAAATTATCCTTATTTACTTCTACTTGGCCTCATTCTTATTTTTAATATGAAACAAAACTGTGATATGTACTCTTTTAACTATCAATCTATCTAACTAACATCTTAAAGTTTTCTAACCTTGCAATAGCCCTTAATTAACTTCAAGTTGTCCTCTTCAGTAACTTTTTAATTACGCTCCCTTCATTTCAATTAATGTTTCCAAGTTTGCAGGACTCGAATCCCTTGGTAATTCGAATATATACGCCACTTACGTGTCTCCTTTTTTGACAGGCACCACCTGCGTCTACTGGGCTCCCAATTACGAGCGCTGCCTCCTGCGGGAGACGCCCAAGCATGGCAACATCCTGGACATACTGACGGCCAGTCTGATCCTGGCAGCGGTGTTCTTCGACGTGCTGGTGTATATCTTCGCCAAGGGTCTTAACCTGTACAATTGCAAGGTGACGGACAACAATTACACGCCTTCATTGTATGCACCCGTGCCGCACGAGGACACCCCCTCTGCGCCGGCCTCCGCTGTGGTGCGAGGCGGAAGTCCCATTACAACAACCACAGCGGCTTCCGGCTCACCCATGCAGCGCCGAGATGCACCAGAGCCACAGGAACTACGCACTGCGCCGTCCATCTTTCGGCATCCCAGCTCGCTGACCGACTCCTCCGGCGCCCAGAGCATTGTGGAGCCGAATGGCAGCGGCGTCACCTACGCACAGGTTGTCTTTCCGCCCGACAAGCGTAAGCGCGACGACGGCAACACGAGTCCTAAGCGCCTGGCGGTGCCCGCCAACGTTCCCCTGCACCACCTCTCCGAGACGGACGTGCGCACCCAGCTGGGCACCCTCAAATCCTTCAATCCCGAAAAGCCCCTACCAGAGGAGCCACAGCACCAGCCGCAGCCCCAGCCGCAGCCGGCAGTGGGTCACGATGTGCCCGGAAATGCCGAAGTGGTTGCCCAGCCGCCGCTGCCCAGCGTCCCACCTCCTGCCGAGAGCGTCAACGCGATACACCCGGATCCCGCTAGACCCCAGAGTCCCGAGACGGACTTCTAATGGCACAGATCCTATAATATTGCTCCCTAACTTCGATTTCTAGGCAATAGCTTGCATATGTTTTTCATAAGTTGAACGCGTTTTGTATTCCTAGCTTTAACATTCCTTTATTTATAGCCTTAATTCTTTATGTAGCATCTAGTTCATGCCATTAAAACATTTTATAAAATACATTAACGAAACACCACAAATAAAAAACCGAGTAAAAAAAAGACATAATTCTTTTTAAAGTATTAATTTAACAATTCAAATTAATATTTGATCAGTTTTAATTATTTGCGCTAAAAGTCCCTATTTCACCAAAAATTGTTGCACAAATTCTGTGTTTTGTCAGGTGAAGTTAAATTTTAACACCTACCTATAAGTTGGCTGTCAATGATTTGCAAGGTGGCAACGCTGCAATTGAAGCTTGCCAAATGATCAACATGAAGATAAATCATCTTCATATAAGTAGGTTAAGATACAAATTCTTGAATATGAGAAAACTTTTCATTATAATTATATCAGTACGAACTCTTTTTTTTTTCAATTTATTATTTAATGTCGCTGGAAGTGTTCAGTACCTTCTGAACCTAACCTAACGTGTAAAGGGAGGGGTAATATGGATACAGAGGGATGCCTTAATGTACGAATTCTACATTCGAATAGGTTCCACATAAAAGTTCATAGCATACTTTTTCGATCACAAGGAAATTAATAACCTTTTGTTGAAGGTCAAATAAATTTTGAGGCTTAACCAAAAGTATGCTCTATTTCCACAGATTTGGGAATTTGACTTGAAAGTGGCGGTTCATAACAGAAATAATAAATCTTTATACTATGTTCCCGAAGGGAAAATGGTATATTGGGTTTGGGAAATAGTCTGTCTGTATAAACGCAATTTTTTCCACACCTTTGAAGCTAGAGCAACCAAACTTGGTACACATGTTGGTATACCCTCAGTTTATAAAGTGTCAAGAGAAAACCTATATCTGCCACACCTGTACAGGTAGTGTCACCAAATTTGGCATACAGACTACTGTTTTTTTCGCGTCTCTTTCCGAACCCATAAATAACCAAATTACATAGGACTGGGAACAGAGTATTCTGCAGTCGGGTGCGTCCGACTGCAACGTTCTTACTTGTTCAAGATTAAACTTACGATTGGTTAACGAATATCCAAGCACGCTTGAAGATTTCCGATGTTACCCATCTCAAGTCAATTATCGTTGAGAAAACTTCCTTAATTTAGAATGCCCCTTTCCATATCCGTTTCTAACCATTAGCAACAGGATACTTTCCGTCCTAGCTGTAAAAAAAATAATAAATTGAATGTAATGCATGTAAAGTTGAGTTCAATGACTACTTGTAACAAAGTCCTTTGTAATCCTTTCATGTTAAATAAAAAAGATTAATATTGGATTTTTGTTTGGTTTTTAATATAATTGTATTGTTTCCTTTATTTTATTTAATATAGATGTTTTTGCATTTACTTGTTTTAATAATTATTTGTTTTTGTTGTTGTTGTTGTTCGCTTACAAACTAATTAATAAATTAATAGTTAGACTTAAAACAAATACTTAATTTGTATAAATCAATCATGGGGAGCAAATAAAACATGAAAAGCAAACGCCTGACGAATGTGTCCTTAAATAAAACAAAAAACAAAAAAAAATACTTTTTCTCCTTCTTTTCTTTTTTAAACAGTTATTATTTCAGTTGGATGGCTGCGGCCGCGTGGCGCCACACACTCGTTGCTGCCCCATGGAACCCGAAGTTTTGTGGATTTTCTTTCAAAGTTTTAGTTTTAATTGTTATAAATCTTATAGTTTTTTTTAGGCCACGCTTTGATTGATTTGTGGCTGTGTTTGTGGGCCGCACCTTAGACAAGTTGAGTCTCCGCAGGTGGCATATGTGGCATGTTGCAAGTTGCACATACAAAACTATCGAGTTCTATGGGGCGCAGCAACGAGTCGTCGGGCAACGCCTTCTAATATTTTGCTTTCACTTTCAGTTGGGCTAGTTGAATGCTCTTTCTTCTTACTTCTGTTGTTTCTTCCTCTTTCTTTGTTGAATGTTTTAAATGTTTCAGTTGTTGTTGTTGTTGTTTTTGTTGTGGCTAGGCGGCAGAGTGTAACAGAAATCTTACAACAGATTTGTTTTTTTTGACAACACACAAATTTGAAATTAATATTAAATATTTTTAAACTAAATATTTGCATAACAATAAAAATAAAAATACAAAAAAATAGGACGACTTTTGCTTAAGAATAATATACAAATATAATCATTGATGATTTAGGCTGCTGCTGCTTCTATATCTTCTTATATTTGTTTTTGTTTTTTTAATAAGTATTGCGAAAGGAGCAGGAGGAGTGCGGGGGCATTTAACACTTTTCAAGTGCAACACACGCCGCAACCTTTTTGTTTTTGTTTTCATTTTCTTTACTAATTTGTGTGTATATTGTGTGAATAATTTCACGCATATTTACAATAATTATTGTTTTTTGTTTTCATCTTTAGAGATTTGATACTTTTTTGTGAGTCTTTTTTGCAATAATAAAGAAGAATTTGAAAATATTCTAAAATTACTACAATATTTTCTACTAGTGTGTGTGTGTTTGTGTGTGTGTGTGTGCACAATTATGATTTCTTTCTTCTTTTTTTTAAAAACAATATTTAAATAATTAAATTATAATGCTAGCAGCTTTTTACATATATATTTATATATATATATATGTTTGTATTTAGTTATATTTATAATCAATGTGCTGTGTTTTGTATTATTTATGTGTTTTGTTGTTGTTGTTGTGTTTAATGTTTAATCAGTTAGGATTAGGTGAATAAAATTGTTGTTCTCTGCTGCTGCTGACTTTCAAGTAGTTTTTTTTTATAATTTTTGTAATTTTTATGTATTTTTAGCGCTTGCTTCGATATTTTCTTGCTTTTGCTTTTTACAATTTACAATGCACAATGCAAATTATCACATATTTTTCTAGAATTCATTTTTGTTTTCTTTTTTGTTTTCTTTTTCCAATCTACCTTTCATTTTTTGCCCTGCCAAACTATTTCTTTATTTTGTTATGCATTTGTTTTTTAGTTTTTTCTTGGCTCAAATTCTACTTTACAGTTTCGAAGTATTTTTATTTGAGGCCAATTTTGTTCTCAGTTGAGAATTGTTTGTTTGTTTGTTGTTGTTGTTTCTTTGTTTTGTTTTTGTTTTTATTAATATTATTTGAGTTGCACAACTTGTATCGAGCGTTAATAACATGAAAAACATTCATTGCATTTTAAACAAATAAACAAAAAAGAGCGTTTAAAAAATTAAATAAAACCGAATTTATGTTATTTGCAGCCCAGACTGTTAACAGACTGTTAACGCAGTCTATCCATCTATCTATGTCTGTGAGTGTGTGTATGTATGTATGTATGTATATGTGTGTGTGTGAATGTGTATGTGTGTGTGTGTGAAGGTATGTGTGTTAAACAAATATCACAATCGAGAAATTAACAAAATGGCGGCTGCAGCAGTGCCTACCTAACAGCAACAGCAACAACAGCAGCATAGTTAACAGCGCTCGCAACGTTAACAGCAGCCAGTTCTTCTCTCTCCATCAACTTCCACTCTCACTCTCACTATCGCTCTCGCTCACTTCTTAAGCTTTTGTAATACTTTTTAATGTTAACTGCTTGCATTGCTGTTAAGATTGCTGCACTGCTTGCTGCTCTTGCTGCCTGCCGTTGCTGAGAGGGGCTGCTAACGCTTGACTCGCTCTGTCTGTATTTGTTGCAGCGTACATCGTACGAGAGAGAGAGAGAGCTACAACAAATA
>JBAMCL010000135.1:0-53463 GCA_037075165.1 Hirtodrosophila histrioides
TAATAATAATAATAATAATAATAATAATAATAATATTATTAATAGTAATAAATAATAATAGTAATAATAATAATAATAATAATAATAATAATAATAATAAAAATAATAATAATAATAAATAATTAAAAATAATTAAAAATAATATAAAATAATTAAAAATAATTAAAAGTAATTTAAAATAATTAAAAATAATAAAAAATAATTAAAAATAATATAAAATAATTAAAAATAATTAAAAATAATAAAAAATAATTTAAAATAATAAGAAATCATTTAAATAACCCAATATTTTTATGAAAATGTTTTAATTAACATGCAGCATAAAAAAAAATATTTAATTATCAAAAAAAAAAAAAATTTTTAAATAAAAATATATTAAAAAATTATTAAACAAATAAAAAAGATGAAATTAAATAAAAAATAATTTTAATAATAATTATTATTAAAATATCGTTTTTTTTGGTAGATTTTGAAATAAATAGGAATACAAGCGATATTAGCAGAGTCAGAAAAAGCATCGATACTATCGATAGTGGTATCAATGGTGTTGCATCTATCGATAGTGGCATCGCTGGTGTTGCAGCTCTGCAAGATATATCAGATTATCCAGGCCTTGCCTTTAACTTTAAGATTCTTATTTATTAAAATAAACTTGATATGATATAAGTATGGTTATGATATAAGAACTCATATACACAAGAACCTACATACAAAATTTAGTGACTTCAGTTCTAAAATGTATAAAAAGACTCTACACCTAAAGCTGATCAAGAATATAAATATACTCGTGTACATAGCAGGATTACAGCTGACTGCTTTCACTTTTCTACATACTTGGCCAGCTTGTTTATACCCTTTTTAGCCTGCCTGTTGGGTACTGGGTATGTGAACAACAACGATAACAGCAGCGAAGACAAGAACACTGTCGCGTGGGAGACGTAGATTGAGAGCGATTTGATTCGACTTGGGGTCGCTGAATGAACAAGAGGCAACAATAACAATAGCTACAAACAACAAAGCTGAGGCCAACCAGGAGGTGCAAAGGGGGGAGGGGGGACAGCAACACGAGTAACTTGAACTGAAAATGGGTCTCTCTGAGACTAGTTTCAGATGTTGTTTTTGTTCGCATCGGTATTAGCTACTGTTGCAGCGGTTTCTCGTTGCAAGTTTGTCATTCTTACTGTACTCTATACTCGATTCAATTCGATTTGAATCGAATCGAATGATTGTGATCAGCTCGAGCCAAACATTTTCAATTTGATAACGCTAAAAACCAACAATGTTATGAAAGTGGGTTACATTTTTCTTGGGTTTATATTAATTGTTTTAAGCAGTGCAGAGCTTATTTCAAGGTTAGATTATATAGAATCAGAGTGTCGGATAGTTATATAGCAAAAAAGTTAAAGAATCACGAGATAATAGAACATAACAAGGCTCTTTATCAATCAATATGTTAACAAAAATGTTAATGCTCATTTACAGAACTTATTTGAGCTGTTATGCTCAAAATGGTCTGTTATGTTAAAGGATTTTGTGGAATTATTGTGTGAAGCAGTATGCATCACTAAAATTACAATTTAAAATGTATTGTAACTTACACCAATTTTTAAAGTAGTAAATTACTAATGCTGTTTAGAACAGAACTTAACAGATTTTCAAAATGGTCTGTTATGTTACAGGATTTTGATAAAAATCTGTATATAAATAAAAGCTTTCCCCGTTAGCCTTAAGATTTATGTAATAGACATTTTTAACTCCTTAATACAGTTTAAAAATACGAATAAAAGTACTTAATTCAAATCTGCTCTTTAAGAATAAATAACCTGGACAAAAGTAAATAATAAGGGTTAAAACTAGTGATGTAAAAAAATCGATTTTTTTACAACGAAAAACATCGATGTTTTAAATACAAAAAATAGATTTATTTACATCACTGGTTAAAACCAACTAAATTCAGTGAGATTAATTAATTTACTATTGTATTTTTATCAACCTGGGCAAAAGTAAACAGTTATTGTTAAAACCAACAAATTGTCGTGAGATTATAACTTACTATTATTTTAAGTAAAAGATATATACTTTGAAGAAGATTTTATTCTCAATAATGATTACAATCTTGTAACATCCTCTCTTATGCGAACCAAATTGAACCAACTAGGCAGGAAAAATAGGCTTGCCCTCAGATGGATCCTAGGACACAAAGATATACCCGGGAACGAAGGTAGGCCCAGAACCGTTCTGTGGCATAGAAAGAAACACAATAAGAGAACATCTTAGGATATAAGAGGACAACAGAAGGCAGTCAAGCTGGAGAAATACACCAGGTCTAAGACAGGCCAAGTCACTCTTAGGAAATTATGATCTTAAAAGATTCAAGCAACTAATACCATTGGGGAAGAATTCACTTAGAATAGTCACCGGCCTTCTGACGGGGCACTGTAGACTAAGAAACCACCTAAGCAAGCTAGGAATTGTAAGAAGCGGGACATGCAGATTCTGTGAAATGGAGGCTGAAACCTCATCACACATACTAACAGACTGCACTGCCCTTGCCAGAAGAAGAAACAGGTACCTGGGTGGGTTTTTCCTTCAGACAAACGATATAGGTACTCTAGATCCGGCAAAGATCCTTGCATTCATGCAGGAGATAGGGTTGATAAGTGAGCTTTAGGCTTAGAAAGGGGGCACAATAGATCTCATAGGTCGCAGTGCAACGCCCCCCATCACTAATAATAACATCCTCTCTTTTGCTAACTCCAAGCTACAAAGACTCTACAGGACGGACATAGAAAGATTGCCGATTAAGCCATACTTCAAACAGCATTATTTGAGCAATGTTATCCAACTTAATGGTACAGGATATCAATCATTAAAATTGCGACACTAAAAATCAGCAAATTGGGCACCAATTGGAATTTCACAGCCGCCTGTGGAAAATCTAACAAATGATAGGCCCACAGAAAACTAACTAACATATATATACATATATATAACACAAATGTCAAAATAGAAAGCCGCAAAAAGATACAAAAATTGAAAGAAGCGGGTGAGCCGGCGAGCCGTGGGGGTGGCTGATGAATGACAGACGGAAGCCGGGGCTTCGAACTGAGGAAAGCCGCAAATTAGATGTTGAAATTACAGATACTCGAATCTCTGAGACGAGGCCGAAGACAGCGACGATTGCAGTTAACGGCTCAGGCTCAGACAACAACAACAACAGCCAAATACAACAACAAAAACAAAAACAATGTTAACGAAAATAGCATTTAAGGAGAAAGTGCGCATACCAAAGCCAAAGTTTTACAGTCTAACAATTACAACAACAGCAGAAACAACAGCAAGCAAAACAACAAAAGACACGATGATGAGGAAAAACGTTGACTACACTGAGAAAAATTTTGAGAAATATAAGTAAACTGTAGGAAAAAAAACGATACCATAGTAAGTGATCATTATAACCTTATTTTTTAAATATAATAAGAGCGGCGATTTTAATAAAGAAATCTACCCAGTTAAGATCTGAAGATCGAGATCCAGATAACAATAAAAATAAAAAAATAAAATAAAAAAATAAAATAAAAAATAAAATAAAAAAAATAAAATAAAAAAAATAAAATAAAAAAAATAAAATAAAAAAATAAATAAAAAATAAAATAAAAAAAAAATAAAAAAAAAATAAAAAAAAAATAAAATAAAAAAAATAAATAAAAAAATAAATAAAAAATAAAATAAAAAAGCATTATAAAAAAATATTTTAAAAATTATAAAAAAAATATTAAAAAAATTGTTAAAAAATAAATAAAATAAAAAATACTCAATATATAGGAAACATTCGTTTTGATTAAGATTGAAGGTATCATCAAAGCTTCCTTTACGCTCCAAGGTACTTCATTTTAAGATAATGATTATGCCCATCTGGACATATGGAGTAGCCATATGGGGCATTGCTGCTAATACACACATAATATCAATTCAAGCAAAACTGAATTATATTATGAGGTCATTGGTCGGGAACCCTCCTCTTGTGAGGAACTCCTTTATCAGGAGAGACCTTAATATTTTTTCAGTTATGGAGGTTATTAATATAATTTCCAAGAACGATGCTGTTAAGATGTCATGCCATAACAACCCGTGAGCAAAAGCTCTGGCAGAAGGCTTAAACGCATATTTATTGATGCCCTACCTCGGAGACACTAATCATGTAATTGTAATGCTTACGAGCGGATTATGTCTTCTATTTAAGATGTTCGCCTTTAATTAAATTAAATGTCATAAAAAAAAGATTAAGATTATTTATCAGTTGAGCTTGCTTTGGGCATTATATTGGCAATAAGTTGAGTAATAGTCTTCCTATTTCCAATTCCAATTAAATCTTGAAGAAACCAAATAGTAGGGGTGTTCCAAATTTCAGAAACAATGAAATCTTCGGGTTAAAAGGTATTTTAGAAAGGTTAAAAACGGTTGCTATTTGATTTGAAAACGGAAATACACAATACGAAAGGATTTCGACTGAAATGATATCAAAAATGGAAACAGGCTTCATTAAACAAAGCAATGATAATAATTTTAACTATATAAATACCTTAACTCGATACACTTACATTGGAGGTCCATAACTAAGAGGACGCCTTCAAGAACTCTACTAATAAATAACATTATTATATGATCAAGCAAATTTTGGCCTTACAAGGATGTCCCACTCTGGCCACCTTAAGATCCGCAGATTTATCTCAGTGTATCGACAATGAGACGTAAGTAGAAACAGAGGGAGGCATACCAGATAGAAGAAGCAACAGCAGCCACAGCAGGAACAAGTTTAATTGAGGCAAAATCCGCCTCAAGCCACCACATACTTACTATATAAAGAGAGTGGAACTGGGAACTGAAGCTGGTCAGCTATAAATACAACATCAACATCAACATTAACAGCGGCCAATGAGGCTGCGAATGCAGAGTGCAGCTGTGCGAGGCGCGAGGCGCGGCGCGTATCTGCCAGATACTTGCACCACACACCTAACGAATCATGCGAATTGGAGTGCGCACAGATGAAACATTAAGCCTCGTTGACATTGAACATTCATCGAGAGAGTGAGAGAGAGAATGGCCGAGAGTTGAATGACCAAATGCCAGTTAAAGCTAATAACTTGCTTAATAGTCCCAGCGAAGCTTTCAAGTTGATTGCAAATGATGCAGATGCAGATACAGATACACAGATACAGATTATTGAGTGAAGAGTATATCTTATGCCTGTCATATGATACATGGTCGCATATTATGAATGATATGCAATTGACACACAGGCTGCGTACCAGGATACATCACGTCTCAGTTTAATTAAAAGATGTCCACAAGATGTGTCCAAGTTACATGGACAGCCAGCCCGGAGACTGCAGTTGAGGCAGGAACTGATGCCACAAACGAGGGTCCAGCCAAGCAAACTTGTTTCTCGTCTCTTGCATCATTTTAATTGTCCCACTTTTACACTGCCTCGTCCATAAAGATCACAAATCTGTCAAAAAAATATGCAGCTGTGCTCAGTAATTAGTTTTTGTAATTGATAAGCTTATCTAATCTTTAAATACTATATATTGCATAATCATATTATGACACTGAGTGCAAATTATCACTTCATAAATTCGATTTACACAGGACATTTTATGGCAAAATGTAAGCTGCAGTCGACTTTTTTCAAGTGTGGCACAAACTGTGGCAAGTTTGTGAATATTTCATAACTTGTTTAAGTTTTTTGTAAGGTAACTTAAACTAAAACGTTCCTTGTTCCTTTTTTCCCTAGTCACATATCTTAAATTCATAAATTAACACAATGTATACTTGTTTGTCTTCTATTTCAACATTTTAATTGTCCTCCAAGATCACAAATCTGTCAAAAAATATATGCAGCTGTGCTTAAGAAATTACTTATTTATTTATAGACTTATCTAATCTTAATCTTATATATTGCAACAATCATTTCATGAAATGGGATCCACCAATTGGGCACAAGTCAATTTATGATAGAAGTTGAGAAGTTGAGAACTCCGTACGTTTAATGTATATTTTTAATAATATATATAAATTGAATAATTAATCATTTACGCAGAATATATTGTAGTAATTCCTAAAGTGATCATCATTAAAACATTTTAAGAATTGCTAAGTCTATGAGAAAGCAGAATTTAAATATGCAATCCAATCCATGCAATTAATGAAATATGAAAAGTAATTATAATAATAATAATAGCAAACAATAACTCGTGATTAGTGCTTAAGACTGTATAAGTCATGAAAAGTAATGCATATTACATGCATAAATAGCAAAGCTGTCAAAATTCAAATGTTTAATAAAGTCAATCATAATTCTTTGTCATACTTGTTGTACCTCGGACACTTCGTTGCAACTTGTTGTTGTTGCATTGATGAGAAAGTAAGAAATAAACAAAAATAAGTCGCCATTTCTTTTCACCCCTGATTCCTCTTAGGAGGAGGGAAAATAGTGTAAAGAAGTGGGTTTAGAACACTATTTTCCCTTACCTCATAAGAGGCAGGGGTGAAAAAAGGGCGACTTATTTTCCTGCCTTATGATATTTGATATAAGGTCTGAAAAACTTAGAAACCGATCTAACAAAAACCTCTCCTCACACATGTATGAGCTTAAACCCATTTCCCGTTCCGTGGTGACGAGTGGGAGTAGATTTTTCAAGTTTCATACAACAGTTTTCCGCTCTTGGGGTTAGATTTATTTTTCTCTCCGTATGCAAATCTTAGAAACCGATCTAACAAAAACCTCTCCTCACACATATGAGCTTAAACCCATTTCCCGTCCGTGGTGACGAGTGGAAGTAGATTTTTCAAGTTTCATACAACAGTTTTCCGCTCTTGGGGTTAGATTTATTTTTCTCTCTGTATGCAAATCTTTAATTAGCAACTATGTGTGGCTAAAACCCAAAACATCATTAGTGTTTGAGAACAGGAACAGAACAATTTGGAAATATCTACCTATAAGCCATGCAAAAATCACTTGCTACAGCTTAATGTAACTAATCCACCTAACCACAGCGCAGTGCCAGAAACCACAACTAACCTGGTTGGTGGCTGCACGGCTGCCACCAAAGGAAAAGAAGTTGGTCCCTTCTTTAGCCATGCAACACCTACGGAAAGACCTTGAAAAGCATGCGGCGAGTGCAACTTTCACCAGTTGCAAGCTAAGAAGAGACTGCCACTGCAGCAGTGCATTAATTTATCACGCGTCACACACAAACGAAACGAAACGAAACGAAACGAGAAGAAACGAAACTAGCCGAAAGAAAACGAAGCGAAATTGCAACAATATGCAATAGCAATCGAATACTAGGTTTATACCAGGTTTATGTTGCAAACTCAGTTCATGTATTCAGCTTAAACACGATAAGCTGGTTGATTTTGTGGCTGATTAGCTTTATTTATTTTATTATTCTCCGTGTAAATTAAAACCTTTTCATAAAATTCAATGGTTTACAGAGCAGGTACAAACAGCTAATAACAGGGGGATGCCTAATCATAATTACCTATTCCTGAATTCATACTGATCACGAATGTTAAGGATCAGTTCATGACATTTTGAGGCGCAGCCAACTTAACTGCATAATTTAAATGAGTATAGAATGTGTGTTTTAAGCGACGTATAGTTTTGTAAATGATATATTTAACAGGCTTGACGTCAACCATTCAGGGTGAATTAGAAAGATAGATATGAAAAGTATTGGATGGTCATATAGCGCTATTTCGGATGCTGCCAAGCATCCTCATCAATGAGTATATTTAGGATGAGTATATTTAGGATGAGTATATTTAGGATGAGTATGTTTTGGATGAGTATATTTAGGATGAGTATATTTAGGATGTGGCATATTTCTGTAGATTTAATGTATTAAAAGTTTACTTTTTCATTAATCTCCAACAATAAACTAAGATTTCTTCCTAGGCACTAAAAATTAGAGTCATATCATGGCACAGCCAACTTAACTGCGTAGCTTTTATGTATTTGATTAAACTTTGGCATATATTTGCAATACTTATTCATAAACAGGTTGCTTTTCAAAGAAAGAAATAGTGAATTAATTAAAATCCTTACACCAATTTATGATATCTGCTTACACAGGAGAGATATATCATAAATTGGTGTAGGGATTTGATTTAATTCACTATTTCTTTCTTTTAAAAGGAACCTGCTTACACAGGTGAGACTTAAGTCATTTCATGATGTGTTCAGGCGCAGCCAACTTAACTCTGCGGCAACCCACCTCAGTTGATGTCGTGGAATTACCATGACAACTTTTGAATTTACAAATTGAAAATGTCATGAATTCCACAGCATAAACGCAGTAACAGTTACAATTCTCAATCACAGCATCAGCTTCATAATGATCTGAAGCTGCAACTTCATAATGATCATTGTCGACACGATATGCAACCACAAGGCCTCTCTTGCCACATGCAATTAATGTTTTGTTTTTGTCTTGAGTTGTCTTTCACCTCGCGGGCCAAACTGCAAAAAAAAACAAAAAAAAACCAAGTCGAAGTTGAAGCTCAGCTGCGATGCTCTATTCGTAGCAGGTTATTCAAGGGAATGCTGCCCAATCTGTCTTTCTGTATATTCTACACTCTGTTGCATCCCCACACAGACGTAAATATGTATATATGTACATACTTATGTGTATACATATATGTACACATTTATATACCCACTGCAATTTGCCTTGGCTCACGTTTCTCACTGGTTTTGCAAGCTGTTGAAAATACTACATATTTCCTTTGTCTCTCCCGCTCCGAGTTTTACTTTTGTGGTTCCGCTTACGATGCCGTGCAACTTCTTCTTCAATACTCTAACAGAGGGTATATTTGTTTTGATAGAATATATGTAACGTATAGAAAGAGATGTTTCTGATCCCATAAAGTGATAAATATAATACTAATCGGAATTTAATCAAAATAGTTCCTATTTCCGTTCCTGTTTCATTAATGTCAGTTCTTAAATAATCTAGATAAAACTTGGCACTTAGCTGCTTCCTCTCTCTGTTGGAAGCTGGCGGTATCGGATCACTATATTATATAGCTTACACAAACAAAAATCGTTAAATATTTCAGTTGTTGCCTGAAATACTTTCTTTGGCTTTAAATATATATCTCCAAAAATAAAGTCAGAAATCCTTATCCATTATAAATATTGACTATTTTGAGCCACTATAAGAGATAAGAGATCTCTTTTTAGCTCTTAACAGTTAAGTTATTTTTTCGGCCATTTCTCATCCGAAATAACCAATATAGGCAAAATTATCCTTTTATTTATAAAATCAAAACAATTATGTTATATAGCTGACAAATGATCAGATAATTTGAGCCACTATATCTTAGTTTTTTTCTCTTTTTATCTCTTAACAGGGAAATTAAGTTATTTTTTCGGCCATTTCTCATCCGAAATAACTAATTATAGGCAAAATTATCCTTTTATTTATAAAATCAAAACAATTATGTTATATAGCTGACAAATGATCAGAATTTGAGCCACTATATCTTAGTTTTTATCTCTTTTTATCTCTTAACAGGGAAATTAAGTTATTTTTTCGGCCATTTCTCATCCGAAATAACTAATTATAGGCAAAATTATCCTTTTATTTATAAAATCAAAACAATTATGTTATATAGCTGACAAAGGATCATATTTTGAGCCACTATATCTTAGTTTTTATCTCTTTAAAGGAAAATTAAGTTATTTTTTCGGCCATTTTTCATCCAAAATAACCAAATATAGCCATAAGTATCCTTTTATTCATAAAATCCAAACAATTATGTTATATAGCTGACAAAGGATCATATATTTGATAGGAAAATGTTCCCATTTATACAGTTCCTCACCATATACGAGGGTATTATATATTCGACATAGCGAAAGTAAATTTCTTTCTTGTTTTTATTTCAACTTTAGCTTCAGCTTGCTATCCCTTCAAGCTGCTGCCCCCGCAAACAGCTAGGTTTTTAATAAAAGTTACTTTTTGTTGTGGATTTTTCAGCTGTTTTCACCCCCACCCTCCCCGCCATGTTCATGTTCTCCTGCATTCCTTCAGCTGCAATCTGCAATGGACCTTTTATAGGACTTTGTTCTGGGTGTCCCAGAACAACACAAGGTGAGCAACAGTTGTTTATTTTTATTTTTTCTTTTTTTCTTTTAGTTTTACTCATATTTCGGTTTACTTTTATGGGGATTTCCAAGTTGTTATAAACAGCAAGCGATTTATTTTTTAATATGCGCCTAGGGGCAGAGTTTCAAGCGAAACACGTGTATCTTTTATAGATTTACCGAATCTGTTTCAGTAATTTTAACCGACTGAAGTTTACATGTTAAGGATTCAGGAAATTTTGTTATTAATATTTTAAGCTATGAAGTAAATCAATAAATCAAAGATAGACGTTTAAGCGTATGTCGAGTGCTAAATTATTACTACCATTCGTCATTTTCATTATATAGCTTCAAGAAATCGCCATAGCATAACTATAGATCCAAAAATATTATAAGAAATATGATATAAATCTCCACACAAGACTATCTATATTTTTGAACTTCTACTTCAGCTTTAGTATCTTAACATATCTTTGTTTGAGTATGTAACATAAGCTTTTAATAGTGTCTTAACTTAATAATAGGAATTACCACTATTATTAAGTAGTTCAGTATTGAGATAACTGCAAAAATATTTGTAACACATAATAGGGGTCAAAGTTAATGACTTAACCCAGTTATAGTTTCAAGTTTCAATTAATGACACTAGCGATAGTTTTTGTCTAACTTTCGAGTTCTTTTTCAACATCGATAACTTCGAAATTTGATTGAATAAATTGACTTAAGGCTCTGTATATTTATTTTTCATTGTTAAATGTTCTTTATAAAAGTAAAAATAATAACAATAAACATATTTTTATGACCACAAAGACCCTAATTTCTGAAGCTCTTTAATGTATACAAACTTGTATTCCTTTTATGCATTTTTATCGAAAGTATCGATAGTATATAGCTATCTCTATTAAAACTATCGAATGTCTGCACAACTGAAGGTTTTTCAGCTCTTATATGTATAGTATACATATTTTAAACTAAAGATATATTTGTGAAAGATAGATTGAAATTTATTGTACAATATGTATAAGATATATTTGAGAAAGATAGATTGAAATTTATTTCATAATATGTATAGCATAACTATGTTAAACTAAAGATATATTTGAGAAACATAGAATGAAATCTATTTCATAATATGTATAAGATATATTTGGAAAAGATAGTTTAAAATTTATTTTTTAAAATGACTAAAAAGTAAAAATTTTATAAAGATATTATCGAGAAAGATAGATTGAAATTTATTTTATAATAAGTATAAGTAATATTTGAGAAAGATAGATTGGAATTTTGTTTTATAATAAGTATAAGATATATTTGAGAAAGATAGTTTGAAATTTATTTCATAATATGCACTATAGAGTAAATACTTTAAACTAAAGATATAATCGAGAAATATAGATTGAAATTCATTTTATAATATGTATTAAATATATTTGAGAAAGATAGATTGAAATCTGTTTCATAATATGTATAGTGTAACCATTTTAAGCTAAAGATAGATTTGAACAAGATAGTTTGAAACTTATTTCATAATATGTATAGTATAACTAAGTTTAAAATAGTTATACTATACATATTATGAAATAAATTTCAAACTATCTTTCTCAAATATATCTTAGGCTTAAAATATTCATACTATAAAGCATATTATGAAAGAAATTTTAAACTATCTTTCTCAAGATGAAAGATATATTTTATGTCGGAATTATATAGTATCTATAGTATTAGCAACTTTTCGAGGCAACCTCTTGGTAGCGAGTCAAACAGCTTTTTGGTGTTTGGTATGCAGTCCCGGCTTAAAAGCACACACACACACACACACACACATGACTCTATTTCTTGTGTGTGTGTGAAAAAAAAGAAACTGCATTCAAACTCATAAATCGAGTTTTTCCATTTTTTTTGTTGTTGTGTTGTGTTTGGTTTTTGTAGCTTTTGCTCCCCGTCGTCGACGCGTCGCATTTTTTTTCCAAGCAAATTTTTCCTACTTGATTAATGTATGTATGAATGTCTGTAAGTACGGTCTATAAGAAAAGTTAAGGTACACGTTTGTTTGAAAGCAGCGTGTGTATAAACATTTCTTGCTCACTGTTGTATATATTTTTCATAGACTTAATCATTAACTTTTCCAGTTGTTGTGTATTGCTTTCATTACTTGTTTAAAACACACACAAACACACACACACACATCAACGCACACCTGTATGCAAGACGACTTGGAAGCCACTTGGTCATGTTGCATGCAGTTTTCTGTTTTGTATTTGTCTTGAAGCACTCGTTGCATTGATTTCTTTGATGGCAACACCAGCAACAACAACAACAACAACAACCTTCAAGAAAACTAACTGCCGCTGCATCTATTTGCCTCAGTGTGTGTGTGTGTGTGTGTGTGTGTATCTGTGACTTGGAACTCGACTTGTTGACTGCTCACTGGAATCAAAGTAACAACAACATTGCAAACCTCTCCAAAACCTTTCTCACTCTCTCTCCCTCTCTTGCGCTCCACCGCTTTGCCTTACTCTCTCTTCGTCTGCTCACTCTGGATTTGGTTAGGGTTTTCTTCACACCCTTCCAGCCATTTCCGATCCCACAAAGTATATATATTAGGGATCAGCCGAGCAATCTATATGTTTCTATGCAAACTATCTATCTTGATAGAACTTTACACACACATATATTTATTTTTGCTGTTCGGTTCAAATAACTATATCATATAGCTGCCATAGGAACGATCGGTTTTAAATTCCGTTGTTGTACGAAAAGCGTGTTCGTTCTTAAGGCATCTTGACCAAACTTACCAATTGCAATTCTCTGTATCTTCCTTATAAGTTGATCAAATTTAATCAAAATCAAACCATAATAACTCCGGAAAATAAGGAATTACTGTATTGTTTATATGATTATGATATTAAATGATATTATCTCAAGATATCTCAACCAAACTCATAAATACTAACTTTAACATTTATACCCTATACATTTTGTTTGAATTTAATCAAAGTGTGAACTATATCTTATAGATGCCATGGCAAAAACTAGAAAAACTCTTTTGTTTACACAGATTTCCAATCCAAACTCAGAAATTGCGAGTCTTATTCCTTGCTATACAAATCAGTCAAATTTGATTAAGATCTGACGACTATATCTTATAGCTGCTATAGGAAAGTGAGGTTAAGATTGGAGTTTTTGTATGTAAAATGTTTTTCTTTCGTATGGCTTTCATATATCTTATAGCTGCTATAGAAAAGTGAGGTTAAGATTGGAGTTTTTGTATGAAAAATTATTTTTTTCCTAAGGCTATAATTATTAGCAAGGGTATTAAATCTTCGGCACGCGAAGATCAATTTCCCCTCACGTTTTTTAATACCTTTCGGCTCTTGTATACAAGTACATACATACACAAGTGCACACACACATACATACATGTGTATGTGTATTATATTTATGAGTCTAAAAATTATTTTAATTTTTATGCCACCTTCATTGTGTTATGCTGCTTCTCTCGCACTCACTCTCTCTCTCTCTCTCTCTGTCTCCCATTCTCCCTCATTGTTGCTACTCCTGCTGATCAAGTGCTCAATTATTATGACTTGTTTTTGTTGTTGTTGTTGCTGCTGCTGCTGGTGCTGCTCTTGTACTTCTTGACTGACTTCCATTGACCATTCCGAGATTCCGAAATTCGCATACCAATGCTTCCAGTGAAACCAATTCCAGTTTTCAATTGGAACAGCGCCACAGAGCTCTGCCACAGGTTCAACACACCCGTAACGCAGCACAGTCAGCGAGCTTGCCAGTTTGCCAGTTAGAAGCTGCAGACGTGTTACAAACAATCAAACAGCATTGCAGTATAAGAGAGTACACCAGTATAAGCGGGCAGTATAAGAGCGTTGGCTTAGAAATGCGTCGACGCCGCGTCGCTGTAATGTTGCACGCTGCTCTGAGCGAGCACGATCAACGGTTGCGCTCTGAGTGTGAATGTGTGGGTGGTTAGAGGGCTGTCAGGCTATGCAGACTGTGAAATGCGCTTCATTTTAGGGTGACCATGTGGAATTATTATATTGACCATACTACAACATTTTGTAGCACGAGCAACTGTTAGATCATCCTAATGCAAGTCTGGGCAGCAATTCCATAATAGGTGTACGCATAGTATGTACGTCATACAAATAATTAATTGTGCATAATATTTGATTGATATTTAAAAAGTACAATATCTGTTATCGAAATTTTTGGTATGCAGTTTTATTTGATGTGCAATGTTACGAAATAAAAACAAAAAACAGAAACAAAATTCGATCAAATATTAGAAGAAACTTTAACAGACAATTATGTTTTCATAGTAAATATTTATATGTGCATTTTTGGTTTTGCCTCTTTTAATATTATTAATGGTAATATAGCGATAAATTTAGTATGCAATGTTGTTTCCATTGTTGATTACAACTAAATTAAGACGAGATTGCATTGATTCAACCAGTGATTTAAGGGTGGATGGATTTATATCCACCCATTCTTGCTCTACTCCCAATTTAAGTTGCCTAGCTGTCTAAAACTGTCTCCGGTCTTAAAAACTTTGTCTGTGAGGATTCCCTAGAGATTCTAAATAGGATTCAGATCCTGTCCTAATGCTGGCCAGTTCAATAAAGGTATTTTTCAGCCTGTAAAGAAGCTTTTAGTCACCTGTGGACAATGTATTGACGCATGTAAGAACATTGCAGTCGGACGTTCCCGACAGCAGAATACTCTGTTTCCAGTCCTGTATAATTTGGTTATTTGTGGGTTCGGAAAGAGACGCGAAAAAAACAGTAGTCTGTATATCAAATTTGATGACTCTACCTGTACAGGGCCCTTCAGGGGTGGGAGATATAGATTGTGCTCATTTGTGGGGGGAGGGGGTGGTAGGGTCATAATTTTTTTGATGCAGAATTGTTGGGCGATCTTGTCACTTGATAAATTGAGGATATATGTACACCAACATGTGCACTAGTGATGTAAAAACATTGATGTTCTAACACCACTTATGTGTACCAAGTTTGATTGCTCTAGCTTCAAGGGTGTGGAAAAAAATTGCGGACATTTCGCAAACCCAATATA
Organism: Hirtodrosophila histrioides; assembly: GCA_037075165.1. Taxonomy (NCBI): domain Eukaryota; kingdom Metazoa; phylum Arthropoda; class Insecta; order Diptera; family Drosophilidae; genus Hirtodrosophila; species Hirtodrosophila histrioides. Next base: position 15,245 of record JBAMCL010000135.1, read on the forward strand.
CTCTTTTTCACTTCGGGAGCAGAGTATAAAAAATAGGACCCAATTCCGAACAAATATTAAATATTCTGAGAAAAAATGCTAGCAAAAATATTAGTTTTCGTTTAAGTTTAAAAATGATTTAATGTAAATAAATAAACATCAAATAAATAAATGAGAATTATTTAATTACATTGCTTGTACAGCTTTAATTACAAAGAAAAACTGTTTTATAACACAATTATAAAGGTCACCAATAACATCAATTTGATGTAAACTTAATTAAATATTTATTTTTTTTAGAAAATATTAAATTACCTTAACCAAAAAACAAACCAAAATAAATTTGTTGTGAGGAAATTTGTTCAACTGAAACACAGTTTATATAACGTGTGATTTATTACGAAATCAACAGACCGTTAACGAAATCGTAATGGATTAAAATTGGAATTATGTTAATTTGAAACTACAACCAAGTAAACATTTTTTGATAGACACTTAATTAATTGCAACCAACCTTTTTTTCTATTATTTTACTTGCAGTTTCAAATAATAAATATAATATATATAAATATAATATAAATAATAAGCCCATAAATAAGTTTTTTTGCCTTGTGCTATTTAATTCCCCACTACTACTAATCCAATTGTTTGATAGGGAAGAATTTTTCAGTTTTCCATGTACCTAAAAATAAAGCCTTTAAGTATATACCCGAAACCCTGGAACACCTCCTCTGTACCTGTCCAGCGCTCATGAGAAGCAGACTCAACCATCTGGGATCCCACACTTTCACTTCCTTAGAGGGTGTATCGAGGACACCACTGAATCAACTCTTAAAATTCGCGAAAATTATCTTTAAGGAATCTTAACGTCGCAGGGGTCAAATATGCGGTAGTACTGAGGACTAAATGGTCTATGTGAGGACATCCTGGCTCATGATATAGTCACCCTCAAACCTGCCGTCCTAACCTAACCTAACCTAACTATATCATGAGAAATAGGAATCGCTCATGATATAGTTAGGTTGGGTTAGGAATCGCTCATGATATAGTTAGGTTAGGTTAGGTTAGGACGGCAGGTTTGAGGGTGACCTGCCGTCCTAACCTAACCTAACCTAACTATATCATGAGCGATTCCTATGTCTGTCATCAGAGTCAACTGTCAGCCAGAGTCACCTTATAGATATGTATTCCTTGGTTATAGTTAGAAAGAGTTCAATATTGATATAAAATATTGAAGCAGTGATTGATGATATTGTTTTAAGTAGAAATTTGAAAATCTTACCATAATATTGCTATGATAAATGGCATAAATAATTGAAAGAAATGATTTTAGTATTTAGGCTGATCAGATAACTTAAAACATACAATTAATATGTGCAACATTCGTATATGGGGCGCAATATATTATGTTTAATTCGCTATCTGCCACTAGTCCTCCTCCCCACACAGAGACGCCACAATTGTCAACAGCTACATGGACTGAGATTTGAATCTGGCCTGCCGTTGAGACGCGTATCTCTTTCAATCAGCCGCCCGCTCGGCTTTGTTTCAGCTTCAGTTGGAGCTGTAATGTTGTCTGGCATGGGGGACTTTGTCATCGTTGTCGTGCTTAGGCAGCTATCATAAATTGTTGCTTAAATTGCATATCATACATCAAATGACATCTCAGCGACACCCGCCCCCGCAGCCCAGCAGCCCAACAGCCCAACAGCCAGCGAATGCTGAGCCGTTTAAGCCACGTAAAGACTTGAGTACTATGGCCAAAATATAAACATTTTGTGGCATAAACTGGCATTTTTTGTATAGTATGATCAATACAAATAACTGATCTTTATTATGTATGTTATTAGATTATTGTTATTAGGTAGAACAATATTTTTATTAAAAATCTCAAATATAAGCTCTGAAAAATACATTTTAACAAAATTATATTCTTTAAATAAAAATATTAAAAAAAAAATATTATAAAAAAAAAATATATATATATATATAAAATTTTCAAAAAAATATTAAAAAATATATTTAAAAAAATATTTTAAAAAATATACAAAAAAATTTTAAAAAAATATAAAAAATATAAAAAATATATAAAAAATATAAAAAATATATTTAAAAAAATATTTTAAACAAGTAAGAATGCTCTAGTCGAGTATACCCGACTACGAAACTCCCTGTACCCAGGTCTAAAACTTCCAATCATATGTTTCGTCTCTTACATATGCACGCACACATACATACACAAAGCCGCACACACGCCAGCCACAGCGTACGAAAGTCATTTTAAGTCGTGGCTGTGCTTCTTCTTCCCCCTCGCTCCAGTACTGAATCTTTTTCGTTGAATAACTTCCGTGTTTATTATCCGATCGACTTGAAATTTGGACAGTAGATTAAGAGTGACCAAAGTAGTGTACATGCCAAATCCCAAAGCCATATCTTTAAAACTGTGACTGTAAAACGTTTTGATCGGTTTGCGGGGGAACGGGGGGAGATATCTAAGATCAGAAATAAACTTGACCTGCGCCTGCTATACACGAACCTACATTCCAAATTTGGTGTCTCTAGCTCTTATAGTTGCTGAGATCGTTGCGTTCATACATACGGACGGACAGACGGACAGACGGACAGACGGACAGACGGACAGACAGACGGACATGGCCAAATCGAAATCTCTTTTGATGCTGATCAAGAATATATATACTTTATAGGGTCGGAGATGTCTCCTTCTGCCTGTTACATACTTTTGCACAAATCCAATACCCCCTTTTTACCCATTTTATGGGTACAGGGAGTAAAAATATACAAAAAAAATTTAAAAAAAATATAAAAAATATATAAAAAATATAAAAAAAATATTTAAAAAAATTTAAAAAATTTATAAAAAATATAAAAAGAAGATTAAAAAATATATAAAAAATTTATAAAAGATAAAATTAAATTAATAAAGAAATTTTAATTTTTGAAAAAGTTTTCACAATCTTTCACGCTTGTCCAGACTTTCTAAAATTTAATCTATTTCACACAATACGATTCTAATTTTATTTTTAAGTGTAGTACGCACCTTTCTAGCAATTCACTGTGTCTGAATATCGAGAGTAAGAGTTGGAGTTCTGATATTATCAGTAACAACCACAATCCAGATATTAACAGTAACAGTCCCGACAACAGTCAGATTCCCAATAACATGAAAAAGTGCTGATATTAACAGTCACAGTTGCCCACTATTAAAATATAACAGATAACAGTGCTGATATTAACAGTCACAGTTGCCCACTGTTCAAAGATAACAGCTAAAAGTGCTGATATTAACAGTCACAGTTGCCCACTTTTAAAATAAAACAGCTAACAGTGCTGATATTAACAGTCACACTTGCCCACTGTTAAAACATAACAGATAACAGTGCTGATATTAACAGTCACAGTTGCCCACTGTTAAAATTAACAGTGCAATATCAATTTTAACATTCACAGATCATACTTCAAAAGGTATTTAACATTTAAAAAATTATTTCTGGTCTGTTCTGCTAGTTTTAAGAAAAGAAACCCGACAACTACTGCATTGGAACATTTGCAAATCTACATATTCCTATAAAATGAAAGCAGTTTTCAATAACATTTATTGGGTGTAAAGTCAGGTCTTAAAAATGACCTAAGATCCACCCTTTTTGTTTCTTCTGGTCCAACTTCTTATGTAAAATGAAAACTGATGCCTTGAGTTAATAATTTGTGACACAGAAAGTGTTAATTTAACCCATGGTGGCATAGGCCCAACGCCAACAACGAAAACAGAGACGGAGAGACGGAGATATAAGCAGATCCATCAGCAGGTGACGCATGACATGGACACAAATGGGAAGGTGCGTTCGCAATGGAGAGGCCTCGAAACCCACTTCTTCTCTTGTGGCTGCTTGGCTGCTGCTGAATAATTTGCAAAAGCATCGCTCGATCTATAGGTGCATGCAACGAAAACCTAAGAAACAACAACAACAACAACAACAACAGCAACACAGAATAGAAAAATTGATTGTCAGTTAGTCAGACAGTTGGTAGCTTGCGGCTTCAACTGAAGCCGTCATGGGGGCTTTGTGCTTTGGTCTTGTTGCGCCTTTACTGTCACCGTCATCATCATCATCATCATCACAATCATCATTATCATCATCGTCAGCATAGTCGATGTGTCGCCATCAGCAAATGTAAATGTAATTAACATGTCAAAGTACTGACAAACTTCATGCCTCTCGATTACAATTGAGGCGTCTGCGGTTACAAAAATGTGTCAAGGCGCAGTTCAAAAGATTACTAACTGCATTCACTGAAAAGCAGCTTACACTCTGCCACCAAAATTGCAAAAGACTTACAACAACAACAACAATTGCCAATGGGAATTGCAAAGCGACCACAAATAATTCACAATTCTTTTGACTTTAAAGATCTTAACCTTTCATATAAAAGATGTTTACGCCCACAACTAAAGTTGGCTAGGCAATGGATTATCTCTTCTTTTTTTATATTTTTACAAAAGACTACTTGGTACTTTGACGTTTCTTAATGATTTTCCATTAACATGCAAATGCAATATCATTTATAATAATTTATATTTATAGGTGTCTTATTTTTAACCATATAAAAAAGTGTCTTCAAAGCTTGACCTTTAACTATAATTGAAATAGAAGCTGGGCCTTCAGAGGTTAAACCATTGTAATGTCTATTTGTAGAAGCACATTCTCCTACCTACCCAGAGCTCTGATGAGAAGCGCAAAGAAGAGCTCCAAGGCAAAATACCAGCTGCATGTAAACGTCTTTAAATCTTTTACTACAACGGTATGGAGAATTAAGTTGGTTGTTTTTTGTTTTTTTCTTTCAGACTAATGAGAAGTGCAATGAAATGCTGTAAAAGAGGTTAACGAATCACTTAGAGCGTTTCTCTTTGCCAATGGGCAAATTGCAATGGCAGGTTAAAGTGCCAAGGAAACGCTTTATTACGACTGTAATAAGAAACGCTAATAGTTACTTATTTTATGCATTGAAATTCATGATTTATGCTATTTCCAAATAGTCTGTTTATGTAGCATTTAAAAACATACACAAGACAAGAAACAATAGATACCCTCGATGTGAAATCTTGATCAGATTTAAATCAAATTTTTCCGATTTATATAAATCAGATTATTGCTGACTTTGGTAAGAATATCTTTAAGCAAAATAACAAATATATTTGGTACACATTTTCCCGAAATGTGTAATTGACTGAAGAAGACGTTTCCGACCCAACAAAGTATATATATTCTGAATCAGCATGAATAGCCGAGTCGATGTAACGATGTCCGTCTGTCCGTCTGTTTCTATGCGAACTAGACTCTCAGTTTTAAAGCTATCATAATAAAACTTGGCACAGACCCTTCTTTTTGCTGCAGGCAGTACATATGTCAAAACCGGCCGGATCGGACCACTATAACGTATAGCTGCCATAGGAATGATCGGTCAACAACTATGTTTTTGTATGAAAAACTTTTTTTTTTATGAATGTACACTCCCCAAACTTGCACAAACAGAGTCTTAAAAGAGTTTATACAATAATCTGATCAAATTTGGTCACAATCGGACCACTATATCAAACATTTTGTTTATATTTTATCCAAACTAAGTAAGAGTTTTAACATACTTCAAATAGTTTCCTATAATTTCTTCAAAATCGGACCACATGGTTCCCGTAGGCTCCTACGGGACAATAGACAATAGTTAAGTTTTTTATTAAAAAATAAATTCCTGCTAGGGTATATAGCTTCGGCTCTCCGAAGATAACCGTCCTTTCCTGTTATAATTCATTCGATTGTTCCTATGGCAGTTACAAAATATAATGGAGCGCTTCTGATTTGATCAACTTGTAGAAAACATAAAGAAACTGTCATTTGTTGAGTTTGGTCACAATATCTTGAAAAACATACAAGTTTTCATACAAAAATATAGCTTCCGATGGATGGTTCCTTTGTCAGCTATATGAAACAATTATTTTTATATTTTGCCTTGACTTTGCCTTAAGTTTTGTATAAAATAAATACAATTTCATAGTCAAATTTGCGAACACATTTCGTGAAACGATTTTGAACAATGAGCAGGTAAGATTTCCTTAATATATGATTATTGATAGGTCCTTAACTCTTATAATAATAATTTCAGCTCACAATAATCTAAGGTTAAATTTAGATAATACTTTTTCTATTGCTCTTTCCAGGATTACGTGTTGCCATCTTTATTTGCGAGCATGCCACAAGCAGCAGCATCTGCAAACTATATTGAGCTCTGCTGAAGACGCAGCAATGTTAAACAAAAAAAAAGGACTTTGTACGTGTCCTCGTTCTGTTCACACAGAATGTGGCACGAACAGCAGCCAATATGTGGTGTAAGAACGTAATGTGAAAGGACACCAAATATCCTGAGTGCGTGGCTGCCGTGCTGCCCGTTTGCAGCTGCGACATTTTGTCAAAGGACTCATTGCTCATTAGCCGCCGAGTGTGGCATCCACATATGTCAAAGTCAAACCCAGACGCCGCTTGTCAGCTTGTCGGCACTTTTTTAATAAAAAATATTTAAGTGTGGTCTAGCGAAAAGTGCTCGACAAGGAGATACTCAGCAAACAGGATAAATCAATGACTAGCACATAGTATAAACATTGCAGGCTAAAGGAAAGTATTTCTGCTACCTGTCGTGCACTGTATGCTTGCACTGCCGTTGAACTGCTTGATGGGTATGTATATCTGTACGTGAGTACATATTTCAGATCTGGTTACGGTATGTCTCGTAGTCGGGTATACCTGACTAAGGCAGTCATGTTTTTAAAATAACACGGCTTGTGGAAGAATTTAATGGCAACCCTAATGAGCATCAAGTATACGATGCTCCATGAAGAGTTGCCTAAGAGCTAAAGAAAAAATAAAAATAGCAACATCGATAGTCTTGACGGTCTATAGAGTCTCAGTTATCTGAGCCATAGTCTCAACTAATGCAGAACTTGGCCAACAATGAAACAGAATATTCTATTTGGTTTACATTTTAATTGATTGAAATAATGTAGAATGGCAATCTGACTCCCCAGCATCGACTAGCCTTGTACAAGGATCTGCTTTCAAATGACTACGGAGTCCTTAATACAGATAGGTTCGTTATTTAAAGTTAATGAATTTCGAACATGCAACACATCATTATGAGTGTGGGAGAAATCTGACTTTCCATTGAGCAGAAAGCACAGTCTGCTGATTTTGCTGCTATGAATAGGAACGTTTAATAAAGTTAATGAAAACCATGCTATTATAAATCAAATAGTAGTCTTTAAACTTAGGCAATCAATATAACAAACAAATGAGTAAGAGTACAAAACAAAATATGAAAATATATCGTGTCACATTGTATATATATATATCTATATATATAATAGAGTTCGTGCTGACTGACTGACTGACTGACTGACTGACTGATTGGCAATCATCGCACAGCCCAAACCATAAGAGCTAGGATGCTGAAATTTTCACAGTAGGTTCCATCTATAATGAAAGTGCACACTAAGACGGGATTTTGGAAAATTCCACCCACAAGCGTGGAAAATCGCGGAAAACTGTTGTATGAAACTTTTTTGTTTACCATCCAATCAGCTTCAAACTCATTTTCAGAGATCTACACAAAAATTCATTTGACACATATTTCATCGATTTTGGAAAATCCACCCCCATGGGTGGAAAATGGGGGTCTCAAGGTTGTATGGGCGAAAGTCTAATTTTAGTCCGACACGTAAAATAATTCGACACGTGTATCAGCGATTTTGGGAAATTCGACCACATGGTCGGGAAATCGGTGGAAAAGTCTGGCATTCGACATTTTTAATTTTCATGCGATTGGCTTCAAACTCATTTTCAATTTTGATTGAATATATGGGATAAGTTATGATTTAAGGTATAAATAAAGTTTCAAATTTGTCATTTATTGTTATAGAAGGTAAAGTTGTGCAACTATACTAGAATAATAATAAAACTTAAGAACTAAATTTCATGATAAGTGACTTTCAAAGTTTTGCAGTCACAATAGACAAAAGAAGCGGAAATCAGTCAGCGGTTAGTTCTGGTGAACAAGGCCATTGATAGAGGCGAGCAGACATCATCTTATCAAGAATACTTAATTAATGTAAGGTTGGATATATATTAACCAACACTTTATTATGTCTAATGCAATGAATTATTTGCTAAATACAGCGTACAATAATAAGTTTGAATGACTGCTCAGCTTTCGACTGACGACGACCTCCGAATTATCACCAACGAACGAACTGATTGTCAGCAACTGCTTCTGCTGACGATCCACTCCGACTGCTTTTCCAACTGCTTATCGATAATTCTGCTGATATCGACTTCCACCACCGAACTGATATTCGATAACGTCGCCCTTTCTCCTACAGCCGTTTACATTTATAGGTTTTAAGATATCTATTTTCTATTACCATTACATACAAGTGTACAAACTTTATTACAGCCGCTTTATACATTTATTTTGAGGAGAAAAAACCAATTTATTTTAGGATAATATCCTTGAAATTTGAATAATCCAAGACGACTGGCAAGTTTATTTTTAAACCTGTCCACATGGCAAATATCATAGGTTGAGTCATGAGAGCCAAGGGAGCCTCAACGAACCAAAGTTTATAGCTGCATCAAGGTCCTGCGGCTCTTTAGCGAATGAAAGTATGTGCAATTTTTTTTTTTTTGGCCAACCCACATAAAGGCCGCCAGTTGTCAGTTCATGCACACTCAAGCATTGTGACATGGCCTGGGAAGCGCTGTGACTGGAGATTTAGTTGACTTTTGTTTGGAACGGAAATGGCAAAATGGCATGACAAAACGGGGAATGCATAGGATGAGCTGGACGGGGCGGAGCGCAACGAGCGGACGTGCAGCTCGTCCTTTTGTTTAGTACAGCTTTCTAGTTTGCAAATTGCATGCAGGCACGCCATAAGGATAACGATGACGCGCCAGCAACTGTGGAATGGATTGGAAAGAAATGAAATAAGCTCAGGGACAGGACACCCAACTGCAGCTACTATATATGGCGTGGGAAGTGGAAGATGGCGAGTGTTTGGCCCCCAAGGTGTTGTTAGATTTACCTTACTCAGTAGTATCTGGCACATAGTAAGAGCCAGCAGAGCAGGATGTGCCAATCAATAGCTGAATATGTAGTATGTACTATGTGAGAAAAAAAAACGACAGCAATGCAATCAACACCGTCATATTTATTGATTAGTACCGACTGTCTTTTATCTTTGCCATGTCCTTTACTATCAAGGAACTGCAATTTAATGCTGTATCATCAAATTAAAAATAATTGCTTAATATTCAAACTCAAGCGTTATTAAATTAAATTAAGGAAGTGTATAGATTCTTTTTTAAAGTTTTAGAGCACTTTCAGGGAAATTCTGTGAAGTTATTTATTATAGACTTGAAAACCAACCGGAATTGTTATTACAAAACACGCCACATACAAAAAATGCAGCAGTTATAACATAAAAAGAAACACTTAACATAACAGACCACTTTGAATGTAACAGCGCAGGTTAACATTTTACATTAACATAACAGAGGCGCGCAAGGGCAAATATCTAATTTTATATAAATATAAAATAGTAGGCTATCACTGCATCCATACGGTCCTGTTAAATTAACATTAGCATAACATGTACCATAACATTTAGATAATAGATTACGATTGTCGCGATATCGATAAAATACTGAATGAGAGACACATTCGGTTTTTGTAAGCGCAGCGTAAAGTCGAATTTCTTGGAGTGAATATACATAAAGTTGAAAGCAGAACTATTAAGCATCATTATCCTTACTTTATATTGTAAACATAATACATTAAATAAAACTATTATAATATCAATCTTACATAAATATAATTGCAACGTTATTGAGCGTTAAATGTTATTTAAATGATGCCTTATATTTTAAAGAAGAATATACATAATAAAACAGATCACTTTAGGTATAAACACCAACACCTGGGGCACTATAGTTTTGATACCCTATCGGACGTTTCCAAGGTTGGGATACACAATATCCTCAAATTCCTCAACTCTTCAAATTGGTTTAAAGGGGAACTTAACGTTTAAAAGACGACATGTGGTATCACAAGGGGCCAACTCTTGGCCCAAGTGTGGAGTAGGCTAACGCTAGTTTTTTCTCTGCTCCAGCCACCGAAACCTAACCTAACCTAACCTAGTTATAAAAGTTCAAATGAAAGCCATTTCGAATGAGCATTAACATTTGGAGCTATTCTCAATCCTATTTATACAAACCTTTTGAAAACTTAATGCTGAATCAAAGCATAATATACGATTGAACCTAACTAAAATTCTAGGTTTATCTTACCTTAAGTAAGATATACCTAAATATCAAATTAAATTCGCGAAGCATACTTATCTCTAAAGATATTTTATATTGGAAAATCAGTTTAAACAAATACAAAACACAGTTAGAGAATATATATGTTTAAAGCTGCCAGAATAATATACAATAATACAACAGCAGTAAGTAAATAATTCTTATCTGTGAAGTTTCCTGTTACATTACGAGCCAGGATCTGGGGCTTTTGTCCTCAAACCCTTCTACAATAAGTTTGATACTTAAGCGTGTCAAGGTAAGTCCACAGTAAGGAGCACAACAAAATTAGATTCTTTTTTTCAAGCTTCGCACATAAAGTAACTTTTCTGGCACTTGCTCGATTCCTTGGCAGTGAGTCAAATATTTTGACGGAGAAGGAAAGTCTTCACGGTTCACGTTGAAAAGTTGTACAACTTACCTGCAAAGAAAACAAAAGACAAAGACAAAAACGTAATTAATTTTAATGATGACACAGGAAAAAAATATAAAGAGAAGAAAAAACTGGAAAATTTCGCACCAAATTAAGTTATTATTTTATGAAAAGTGTATATATATGCACAATTAATTGCTTAACACTTGAATATTTATTTTTTGTACCTGTATTTGCTGTTGTTTGTTGTTTGTTGTTGCTGCTGTTTTTTATAACGCCAACACAAAAGTTGGTCAGGCAGCGTCGCAATTTAATTGCATTAAAAAACGACATTTTTACGTGTTTGCGTCTCAATTAGAAACTTCAATTAAAATTATGACAGGGCAGCGGAAAGGGGTACTACAGATTTCCACAGAGAGAGAGGGAAAGAGGATGCTGAACTTCAATTTTTCCATAAACAGCAGAGACCCAATTAGTTGACTTTTGTTGTAATAATACTAATACTGACAAACTATTGAAGTTAAACAAAAAATAAACGTTACTACGCAGATTGTTATTACAATTTATAAAGTATGGAAAGAAATCAATGAGCTATCTACGAAGCAGAGTATATAACCCTTGCAGAAAGTATTTTATTCATACTATAATAATATAGGGATAAAATTTGAATAACATTTTTCAAAATTATATTAAATATTAGAATAGACCTGCACATGCTGAGTTTGCTTGAAATATCTGGAAAAACCAAAAAAAGGGCGTCATAAAAACTCAAATTTTATCCGATTGTTCCTATGGCAGCCATAACCTATAATAGTCAGATTGTAATCAAATCTAGTCAATATCTGAAAAGTATAACAAAACTTCGAATTGCTGAGTTTGCTTTCGATATCTTGAATATGATACAATACTTCGATTTTGATCCTTCCAATATCTTAATAAGGTTCATAGGGCAGCTATTTGATATAGTAATTCGACTTTGATCCTTCCAATATCTTGAAGTACGAAAAAGTTGCTCATACAACAATTCAATTCCCTATCAATCGTTCATATGCCAGCTATATGATATAGTAATTCGATTCTGATCAAACAACAATTGAAATTTCTATCAATCGTTCATATGGCAGCTATATGAAATAGTACTTCGATTTTGTTCCTTCCAATACCTTGAAAAACGAAAAGGTTGCCCAACCAACAGTTTAATTTCTTATCAATCGTTTATATGGCAGCTACTTAGATGATATATAGTACTTCGAAAATTTTGTTTCAAATTTGGTTAGCTTGTATACAACATATTGGAACTTTGACTTGGTAAGTTTGGTCAACAAATCTTTATAAACAAAAAAGTTATTCATATAACTTTATTTATTTTTATTTATATAATTGTAAAGCAGAATTAATTCTAAATTACAATGTGTAAAGCCAGAGCGACAAAAGCCTTCAGGCTAAAATCCTTTCACAATTATTATATTATATTCAACATATGGGTTAATTTTATAAAGTTTGATATATTTGAGTGGTTATCTATGAGATTAGGATGTTAGGAGTGGCAGAGTTAAGGGAGTTGCTAAGATAGATAATGGGTTGGCATTGGTTGGTTAAGTGTTGAATTGTTAGGTTGTCAGTATGGGCAGTATGGGAGCAGGTGTTTTATTTAATATAGTATATTCGTGTGTAAGTTTTGTATGACCTAGTCGGAATCGTGTGTATATATATGCGAGATTTTTTTTCTATTTTAATTGGGATGTTGATTGGTTCTCTTGCTGGGTTGATGGTTTTGTAGAAGTGTGTATAGGTTAGGTTAGGTTAGGTTAGGTTAGGTTAGAAGTGTGTATAGGTTATGTTAGGTTAGGTTAGGTTAGGTTAGGTTAGGTTAGGTTAGGTTAGGTTAGGTTATGTTAGGTTAGCTTAGGTTAGGTTAGGTTAGGTTAGGTTAGGTTAGGTTAGGTTAGGTTAGGTTAGGTTAGGTTAGGTTAGGTTAGGTTAGGTTAGGTTAGAAGTGTGTATAGGTTATGTTAGGTTAGGTTAGGTTAGGTAAGAAGTGTGTATAGGTTAGGTTAGGTTAGGTTAGGTTAGGTTAGGTTAGGTTAGGTTAGGTTAGGTTAGGTTAGGTTAGGTTAGGTTAGGTTAGGTTAGGTTAGGTTAGGTTAGGTTAGGTTACGTTAGGTTACGTTAGGTTAGGTTAGGTTAGGTTAGGTTAGCTTAGCTTAGGTTAGGTTATGTTAGGTTAGGTTAGGTTAGGTTAGGTCAGGTTAGGTTGGGTTAGGTTAGTTTAGGTTAGGTTAGGTTAGGTTAGGTTAGGTTAGGTTAGGTTAGGTTAGGTTAGATTACAAGTGTGTATAGTCGTTCCAGATTTTTGCAGTTATATGATATGGTGTACAGACGCTGTTCAAATTTGTTCAACTTATGCTGGAAAACATGAATTTCTAATACCCCTAACTGCAGTTGTATTTTTCAATTTAATTAAATTAAAGCATAAAGATTGTTGTTAAATAGCTTTATAGAATTGCAGTTTTATGAATTCCTTTATTTAAAACGTAAATGAGATTCAATAGACTTTAATATTTAGTTTTTTGTTAATTGCGGTGGTATTTTTTGTAAAATAAATATTTAATATAATTAATTCAATGTTTTTATTTGTTTAACAAAATACTCCCCTCTATTTAACATTTTTTTGCAATGTTTTATGCTATTGGCATAATCCGTAATTCCAGCGAATCTATTATTAAATATGCCACAAATCCACAACACGGGCTTACAGTTCATAACAGGGCATATTAAATGCAACCAATACAATAAATTAAAGCCAATTAAATAAACGCTGCGATAATTAAGCAACTGCAGGCACCGTGACAATAACGGCAACAAATTGTAATGCCAAGAATAAACAAAACAATGAACGCCCCTGGTACACTACCTCGCACATCCTCCCTCCCACTCCCTACCTCTTTCTCGCTCCCTCTCTCTAACGCCCCCGTACCTGTAATGCAACAATTATGTGCGACCACGCCCACTGTCGAAACGAGAAGTGTTTGCTTAGCCCAGCAGGGCTTAAATGCAAATACAACAAGCACGAAATGCTTAGTCCAGGACACCGAAGACTAAATACCCTAGCAAATACCCAGCAGCTCATGCTAAAAAGCTGGGGATATTAACGGAAGACGGCTGCCGGAAATGTAAGGAACCAGGAGTTGTGGAAACCTTAGAACACCTTATGTGCAGCTGTCCAGCACTCGCAACACTTAGACATCGATACTTCAACAGAAACTGGCTCGCATCGGTAGAAGAAGCGGCCAGACACACTCCCAATGCGCTGTTGGCATTTGCCAAGCGCACACGAATTCTACAGGATCAACAAACCTCCTAACGACCTTCAGTATCCGGCGACACTAAGGACCGGTTCAACCTAACCTAACCTTAATACCCTGGCAGACAAATAAATTATATATTACCTATACAGTCTTAATGAAAAAGATCTGCGCAAAAGCTTTAATTTGACATGTTAACTAACGAAGTGTTCTCAACACAATTTTAGTAAGGAACGGTGTCAAATCACATCAAAAATCTAAGTGCCTATATATAAAATATCAATTTATGACAGATTATTCCAATGTATAAATACATAAAGGCTAAACAGTTCTACCAAATAAAAAAAAACATTAAAAAACCAGAACTTTTACGTTTTCAATGATCAAATAATAACGCTCAATGATTTCCGCAACGATGTATCTTTCTTGTCACGTCCGGAACGACACTTTGCGCTCAATTATATTCTTAATGAAACAAACTAAGAATTATATTTCAATGCCATGTGAAAGCACTCCAAAACGCTATTTATATCTGGAGATAAGTTAAAAATATTTAATTTAGAGCGCCAAAAGAATTCAATAATAAGAGTTTAAATGTCACGTCCGCAACGCAGGATTAGCCTAAGTTTTGCCTAAATCTGATTTAAAATAGGCATAACAGCATAAAACATGAGAAGACTTGTATTTTATTATATATTTTTTGAAATAAGAAGACTTGTTTTTAATAAGAATGTTCGATATTTCTTCTCTTTTTATAAAAAAAATTAAGTTTTCGATTGACTGTGAGGCGGTAAGATCGGTTTCGACATATGTAACATATGCCATCAACATTAAATCTAAGCTCTAAGTGTGCAGAAATATAAAAATATACATAGCTAAAACAACTCAGCTTGTTGTTCTGATCAAGAATATATATATTTAAATACATAAATAATAAATAAATAAATAAATAATATACTAAATTCCAACGAAATGTACCTATTTCAAAGAAGAATTATAATACCCTCCGTAAGGGTATAACAAACTCAATGAATGCGACGCCATTGTGTATGTTTGTGTGTGTACATGCATATGAAATGGGTGTGTGTGTATGTATTTGTGTGTGTGTGTGTATGTTGATGTCCCGGGGCCCAGGCAAAGGGTATTGTTGTCACGTTAGAGAAGGGCAGGCGAGCAGGGCAAGGGAAGCTTTTAGCGATTTATGCGCAGCAGTCACTTATATAAGTTCGCTAACAGTCGCACACACATACACACAAAAACACACTCACACACACACACAGACTCGGTTGGGTTATATTGGGGTCAGATTACCAGCAAATTAGCGGTTCATTAAAGTGCCGTTAACACTTTATAATTTAAGCCACAAAAGGATTTATTGAAACTGACGACTGGGTCAGCTTCTTAATGCACTAGCTAAAAAAACATATCAAGGGAAACAAATACTGTAACAGTTGAGGAGAGCGGAAGAAAATTGGAGTAAGTAGAGCTGGAAAACCATCAATAGGGTGCTTAGTAAAAATGTTATCGATACTATCGATGGTAACAACAAAATTAAAGCCTAAATTAGCAAATGTCCTTTGGATAGTATGGAAAGTGGAGAAAGTGGACTGGGTCAGCTTCTTAATGCACTAGCTAAAAAAACATATCGAGGGAAACAAATACTGTAACAGTTGAGGAGAGCGGAAGAAAATTGGAGTAAGTAGAGCTGGAAAGCCATCAATAGGGTGCTTAGTAAAAATGTTATCGATACTATCGATGGTAACAACAAAATTAAAGCCTAAATTAGCAAATGTCCTTTGGTTAGTATGGAAAGTGGAGAAAACCCCGGCAATAGAGATAGAATCGGATTAGAAAATTTCAGCTCAAACTACAATTCAATTTAGAAATAGTTCTTAAAGAGGGGCATTCCTGAATTTGTTGCATCTCTGGAATACCTCTTAAAAAGCACGACCCAAGTTAAAAAAATAAGCAATTTTCGCTGTCAAAAATAGTTAAATTAAATGTCATTCAGACTCAAAATTGGTGAAATATATATATATTTTTTTTCCTAATTCTAAAGGGTTTTTGTAATTTTTCCCCATCTGATAATGTTCCTGTTGTTCAATATAAATATAAATATAGCATTAATTTACACCATTTTTAAAGTAGAAAAGGCCAGTTTGCCTGAACTCTTAGTTAAGAATTTCAATACTCAAAAAAAACCTGTATATTAAAATGGAGAAATAAATGAAATGAAATGAAATGGTGAAATAGTCTTTGAAGCTTTAATAAGTACTTAAATCATGCTTTGAGTCATATAAAGAAATACAATAGAATATTTAATTTGCATTTATATAGACACATAACATTTATGTACTTAGATATGTAAATGAAAACACATATCTATTAAAGTCTCAACAGCTTCCACAAAAGTCAAGGAAATTACTTAAACTAGTACACATTTATGGTTTAATTGAAAGCTTTTCGTAATCTATTAAAATTTGACGACGTTTTTAATTCAAAATGATTCATAACGAGCGACTAGAGGATCTCTGTACTTAGTTCTAAAGTATTATAAGTCTATTATACATTCTGTCTACAGATTATATTACATTATATTACTATATTACTATATTACTATATTACTATATTACTATATTACTATATTACTATATTACTATATTACTATATTACTATATTATATTACATCTTCGTTATAGATAGACTTCCTACGTGTATTTACTTTGAGCAGTCACCAGACAAATGGCAGTTTTCATGAGACTTTGACATTGTAAGATACCTGAAAGCATTTTCTTAACTGAAGTTCGAATATTGGAACCTAAGCATGAGTCAAATTATCCCTGCTCCTAGTGATATTTCATTAATACCTTTAATAATACCCAATCCCATATATTCAATCCAAGTTAGCCTTGCTTTCGTTTCTAATTCATGTGCCTGTGTTTGCTTGAGAAAATATTCAGTTCTATCTTAACTCCCACAGATACAACATCAAAACCAAAATTTTCTAAAAATGTACAAAATTTAAAAAAAAGTTTTTAAAATTAACATAACAATATTAAGTTAAGCTAAATGTAATCAAAGACATTTGTGTTTATTTGTTTTCAATATGGTCAAATAGTTGTATTTTTCGTTTGATTGGAGTTATTTAACATGGAGTTAAAATATTTCTACACTGCTTGTGGGTTACCTATAATGTAAGAAATATATATAGCTAAATTGTTTTCATTAACTTTAAATAATGATCCTTTTCAGGAGCGCTGCGGTTACCAGCCAACTGATCCTCTGATTTAAGTGGGGGAAGACCGACACACCTCACCTTTACTAGTCATCTAAATCAACTGTTACTTGTTCAAAATTCTAAATGAAGTGGTTCTACAAGTATATTTGTGGAATGAAGAAAGTTGCAATTAAATGTTTTTAATCAATAGTATAGAGGGGGGGGCTCGCACTGTCGACTATCGATGCTATCAAGTTGGGTCACTTGTTTGCTATGTATAAGTACTCCCTGCTATCTTCCCGCAGGAGCACCCACTTCTAGCAATTGCTGCCCTCTAGTTCTGCTGGTATGGATACGTATTTTTCCGAGCTGAATTCATGGCTTACCATTCACGTACGCATTACTTCGACAAGCGACGTTGCATTACCATTCAGCTATGAATTCATAGCTGAATGGTAATGGGTGAACTCACTTCTGAATGGTAATGGGTGAATTCACCTATGAATGGTAATGCAGAGGGTAGCTATAGGTGACCGCCAATGACATGCCCATGTTAAATTCATGCCTGATTTGCATTGCCGGTAATCCAGCCGGTAATGGGTGGTCCTTACCATTCACCCATGAATCCACCCATTACTCACGTGTGAACCGTACTACTGGGTAGTGGCTGGATCAGAGCACAAGGCGTTGATATTAAATTAGTGATTTCCTAGGGTAGCATGCCGCATTCAAAGACTTGCTTTAAAAATGAGAACTATTTAGTTTACTGGTACTATTTCAAAAGCGAAAAATTTGCAGATTTATTAACAATAAATACAAAATATTTTGTACAAATGCGTTTGTTCTTTTTATACATATATATATATATATATATATATTATATTTATTGGTATGTAAATAGACAATGAACAATGACAATGCAAATGCGTAAAGAATGTGGATAATTTATAACAAACTGAATGCATTGCTGCTTGCCCAGGGAATAGTTAGCCTGATTTTCAATTAAACTTAATTTAAATGCTTTTCTTTTTAAAGTTTATTTTATTTGCGATCTGTCTTAGGACAATAAACAAATTTTATAATTTATATTCGCTCCAGCGAGCGACACCAATATATAGTTATAGATCTATGAGGAAGATCTAGAACATGGTATCTTTTTAGACGCCTATTATCTAATAGGTTTATTGCTAAAAAATTTGCATGGCAGTTCAGTCTGTTTAAATAATTTTCAGAACTTTTCTTTATTTCATCCTTGACTAGTAAAATACTGAGATCTTTATGAATTTAGTGTAAATGCCGATCGAGATTTTATACAAGTTATATAACAAAATATATAAACTTAAACAATACAATTAGTAGCGGCCACTGAGGGTACAGGGCCTAAATTAATGTAACTGGAGAAGGCCAAGTTGACATTAAGCTTGACAAAGAATGTGGCTAAAAAAAACCTACGCTAAATGGTTCAAGGTGAGCACACAACACAATGAGAGACAGACACATAAGGACACACACAAAACACACACAACACACAACACACACACACACACACTGACATACTTAGAAGACTTTGTGCCAGCAATTTGTAAAACTTTTACCTCCCTCTATTTAAAAATTTGTGGGCCAAAAGTTTTTAATGCCTGAAATCAGTGAAAATGCAGGCACACCAAAAACACTTAATAGAAAATTCACAAAAATTCACAAAAATCTATAAATATGAGCATTACACATATATTTATTGTCAACTGCTGTTTCAAAATTGTATGCAAAATAAAGCTGCAACCCAAAAGTTCAAATGTTCCTAAGTAGTTAAGTAGCCAATTTATGATATCAGCCAGCAACAAAAAAAAAAAAAAACAGAAAAAAACCACAGTTCAAATGAATTTTAAACTGCAGCTGAGAAGTCAGCCAATCTCACTTTATGTGAGAAGTATTCTAAGAAATGCGTAAAGAACTTTTTCGTTTTTACCGCTGTTATTTCAGAAGCTATTATATTATACCGTAGTAGGTAGTAACCGGAGTCGCCCGTTAATTCTTCAAATTTTTTGTTATGTGGAACTCACTTTATATTTTTACACCCTAGCAGAGGGTATTATAATTGTCTCGAAATGTGTAATTGACTGAAGGAGACGTTTCCGACCCAACAAAGTATATATATTCTGAATCAGCATGAATAGCCGAGTCGATATAGCGATGTCCATCTGTCCGTCTGTTTCTATGCGAACTAGTCTCTCAGTTTTAAAGCTATCGTAATGAAACTTGGCACAGACCCTTATTTTTGCTGCAGGCAGTACATATGTCGGAACCGGCCAGATCGGACCACTATAACATATAACTGCCATAGGAATGATCGCTCGAAAACAATGTTTTTGTATGAAAAACTTTTTTGTTTATAAATGTATCCTCACCAAACTTTCCCAAACAAAGTCTCTAGAGAGTTTATACAATCTGACAAATTTTGGTTAAGATCGGACTACTAGTATATCACATAACTGCCATAGGATCTGGTGAAAAATGTGTTTTTGAGTAGAGTAGAGTTTTGCCATTTTCAACAAACTTGTAGATTAATTTATGGCCTCGAAAATGAGTTTGAATATAAATCACACGAAAACCAAAAAAGTTGAATGTTCGGATGAAAATCTGACTAATCTTGAGACCTTTACTGCCCGCCCTGAGTATTAAATTGTCCAAAATTGGTAAAGCACATGTGGAATGATTTCTTATCTAGACCTTTCAAGATGAGCTTCAAGCAAAAAAGATTCATACAACAGTTTCCACCAATTTCTCACCCTTGTAGGTGGAATTTTCCTCATCACTGTAAAAAACTCAGAGTTATTCGTTAACCATCACCCTCAGATTGACCTCTTTGAAAAAAAGATTGCACTTCATTTATCTAACCGAATCCTTCTATTAATTGTTGTCTAATTAATAAACTTAAAATATAGTTAAATCTTTGTTTTAAGACTGCGTCTTTAAATTATTTAAATCAAATGACTAAAATATGATATCTTAATCAATTTTAAAACAAATACTTGAAGATGTTAGAAAAGAAACGTTTACCTTAAGACAATAAGACATTTATTAATTTATTATTGTATTAGCAACTTTGAAGATGTGTATCCTGGGCAAAGTGCTCTTCAACTTTTGTAACCATTAGGTTAGCTTCATGTTGCCACAAGTGGTTACAAGGTCATCCCCGCAAGGAACCCACTCCAAACACAAATTAGTAAATAGAAAGAAAATAACTAGTCAATTTTGCTCGATCTAGACATACCCTAAGCCTAAGTTTCAGTTATATTAACTCTTCCTGTATAGATATTTAAATAAATATATACAAATAAATATATACAAAAAATTATATAAATTAATATATAAATATATTTATATAAATTAATATATAAATATATTTATATAAATTAATATATAAATATATTTATATAAATTAATATATATAAATAAATGTATATAAATAAATACATACAAATAAATTTATATTGATAAATAAATTTATAAATGAATCTATATAAATAAATGTATATAAATAAATATATATAAATAAATTTATTTAAATAAATAAATATATGTATATATAAATAGATCTATATAAATAAATATATATAAATAAATATATATAAATAAGTATATATAAATAAATTTATATAAATAAATAAATGTAAAACAAATGAATCTATATGAATTATATATACAGATAAATGTATATAAACAAATAAATATAAATGAATTTATATAAATAAATAAATAAATAGCAGCAGATAAAGGAGGAGCCTTTAGATTTAAATAAATAAATATTAGTACCATTTCTTGAATAACTTCTCTGTTTGTTTTCTTATCTGCAGCTAAAATTAATGAGATTTCAATAAAATGTAAAAATATATTTATATATTAAGCAATTTGAAAATTAGTGGGAGAATATTATCGAAAATTAATGTAGAATTAATATTAATTATTCTAGATTAAATATATATAAATGAGCCGAAGTTGCTTGCTTCTGCCTGTAACATTGACTGACATGGCTTCAAGCTACCTGTTTTACTCATCCTTATGAGTCTAGGGTATGAAAAAAGGAAATTTTTGTCGTTGCTCCTCTATGTCAAATATGCTGACACTTTTCTCTCTAAATTAATGACAAGAAAATATGCATATCCATGTCGGGAATATAAGCATATGAGTATATCATAAGCAAAATATTTGCACAACGACAACCAAGAAAATGCCAGGCGAAAGGAGAAAGGAAAGAGAGAGGGGGAGATACATAGAGTAAGGGAGGCAGGGGATGTAGAGAAAAGTGGAAACATGCTAACGAGTGCTGCAGCACCATAAAAGGTTTGCCTAACAATGAAAATGCATTGGAAAACTGCGTGCACTGCGCCCTCCGGCAAGCGACATTATTATGTACATACATACATATGTATATATGTGCTATATATGCTTAAATAGCACAAGATATTCTACGTTTATGCCTTTGCCGCATTTCATGAAATGGGGTCACAAATGCGTAAATAAACTGTTTGAAGTGCTTTCCATTTGCACACACAAAACTTGACTATTAGCTCCAGCATAAGTTCCTGAAATGCTGGAGAAGCAGCCAAATTAACTACATACACTTATATTTTGTATAAATACATATATATTTATATTTTAAGTCGATTTCTATTTGAGTGGTTATTGCCAATTGCGCAATTTTTGATGCTACATTGAAGCTAAATACAAATATATATATTTATAAATTAAAGATCCTAAGGGGTGGTCCACATATTACGTAATCATCAAAGGGGAGATTACTCTTGATTACATGGAGGGGAGGGTCCTTGGCATATGATTAAGTAATCTAACTAAGAGCTTTCTTTCAACAATTCTGCTTTTCAATTTCGGAAGAACTGAATTTCGAATGATTACGTAATCATTGGGGGAGGAGGTTAGCCAAATGATTACATGGGGAGAAGGGTATCAAAAAAGGGCAAAAACGTGATTACGTAATATGTGGACGACCCCATAACTGGGACTCGAACCTGCAGCTTGTTGTGTTAGCAGCAAGCAGATCATTTAGTAAGTTTATAAATGGCACAAAAAGGGATAATGTATAGAATTAAAAAAGATATCGCGAAATGGTGAGTCCTAGCTAACTTATCGTCGTAGCTTTAATTTGTATTTTAAAAATGTGGCAACGCCCAGCAGACCATTTTCTAAAGATATAAAACATGGCTGAATGAACGGTATTTTGAATTTGAAATTTGTATTATAAAGAAAATAAAAAAAAATTTAAAAAAATATATAAACATAAAAAAAATATATAAAACATAAAAAAAATATATAAACATAAAAAAAATATATAAACATAAAAAAAATATATAAAAAAATATAAAAAAATATAAAAAAATATAAAATAATATAAAATAATATATAAAAATACAAAAAAATATAAAAAAATGAACGGTATTTTGAATTTGAAATTTGTATTATAAAGAAAAAAAAAATTTAAAAAAATATATAAACATATAAAAAATATATAAAAAATATATAAAAAATATATAAAAAAATATAAAAATATATAAAATAATATGAAATAATATATAAAAACACAAAAAAAAATATAAAAAAAAATGAACGGTATTTTGAATATGAAATTTGTATTATAAAGAAAATAAAAAAAAATTTTAAAAAAATATAAAAACATATAAAATAATATATAAAACAAGTAAGAATGCTATAGTCGAGTACGATGTGTATGTGTGCGTGCAGACATGGAGTACAGGGAGTAAAAATATAAAAAAAATATAAAATAATATAAAATAATCTATAAAAATACAAAAAAATAAAAAATTAAAAAACAAATAATAATAAAAAAATATTTAAAAAGAATATTTTAAAAAAAATTTTAAAAATTTATAAAAAATAAAAATAAGTAAATAATAATGGCGCTTTTATAAAAGAGCGTTCCATTATAATCTAATTTAAAAGCACAATTAAGACAAGCTTTGACGGTGTTAATATAAATGTGAGCTCAATACGTGAAAAGATGAGACGCAGCCAACTTAACTCTGTACTTCAAAGAGCATCCTTGATATGGCAAGAAAAACCATTTCGACCTGTCCCCACTTCCGAGTAATTTTCATTCTAAATCGAACTTACGATTTGTTGCTCCCGTTTTTTAAATAAAATTGATAATGCTTTTCCATCGCATACACGTAAAAAATTGAGCTCAGCGTTAATTCGCGAAAAACCGCAACCAACTTAACTGCGTACATTTAACGTTTAGTTTTGACATCTCTATGCATAACATCTCCATGCATAACATTTTGTGGCTTTGTAAATGCTGCATAAACAGCAATCATTCTTAAATTAACAAAATGCAAAATATCATGATTGTTCATCGTATAAACGCTGTACATGTTATGTGTGTGTATGAGTTGCTTTAAGCCAGACTGCACGTACAAAACGGAAGGGGGCAGCGAACATGAGAAGCTCGAGCTGACACTTAGTTGGCAGCCAGCAGACCAGAGAAGCACCCAGCTCTTTTAGCCGGGCAGACAACTTGGATTCCATTGCCATCTGCTAGGAGCGTTGCAGCTCCCCCCACAAGCCCCGTACTGGCAACATTATGGTGTGTACGGGTGCACTACATACTTTTTGGCAGCTAACTGGCTGGGGCACAAAGGGTACTAGAATAAACAGAAATTTACGTGATTTTAAATGGAATTTCCATTGCATTAACTGGCCAAATGAGAACCAAAATAACAAGGATTCTTACTGTTGAAACCCACATACTTTTGCTGTGGCTTTAATTAAAATATCATATTTCAAATTTATCAAAATGTAATGAAGCCTTTATCATAGTTACAAAATAATCACATTCTCCTGTTATTATATTATTATTCTTAATCACTGAGACTGAACTTTTGAGTGAATGGTAATACCTAATAATTGTTAAATAATTTGTTGTTATTTTTACTCCCTGTAAAGGGTAAAAAGGGGGCATTGGATTTGTGCAAAAGTTTGTAACAGGCAGAAGGAGACATCTCCAACTCTATAAAGTATATATATTCTTGATCAGTATCAAAAGAGATTTCCATTTGGCCATGTCTGTCTGTCTGTCCGTATGAACGCCTCGATCTCAGCAACTATAGGAGCTAGAGACACCAAATGTTGAATGTAGGTTCCTGTATACCATACGCAGATTATTTTTGTTTCCAATTTTTGGTATCTCCCCCGTTCCACCGCAATTCGACTAAAACGTTTCACATCGTCAATTTATAAGATATAGCTTTGGGATTTGGCAAGTATAATACTTTGATCACAATTAATCTACTGTTTAAATTTGAATTCAATCGTATAATAAACACGGAAGATGTTCAACATACAAGATTCAGTAGTGCAGCGCTGTCGCTTGTGCTGTCACTTGTGTGTATGCGTCTTTGTGCATGTGTGTGTATATGTGTAAGTGTACGAAGATGCGATCGGATACTTTTGACCTGGATACAGGGAGTTTTGGAGTCGGGTATACTCGACTATAGCATTCTTACTTGTTATTTCTATATTATATTTTTAGATTTGTAGGTTTTTTCGCTTAAAGTTATAAAGGTTCTCATCTCCAACGTTAAATTGTCTTATGCTGCTGAAATTTGAAGACTACAGATATTTTAAAATGCAGAATAAGCAAACTAATCAAATGAAATATTAATAAATTTGACGGCAGATTACTCAGAAAAATGGTATTATTTACAGCCAAGATTGCCTATTTTTTAATGATTTTTCAACTTATTCCTACCAAACCTCTTAATAAAATCGTAGACATATTTTTTTTAAAACATGACTTTTAATTTGATTAGAGCTCACTTGAAATTTGATAAAGGCAGTTCCCTTGACTCCTTATACTACTAAACCTTGAAGTTCTGCAACCGAAAATCTCTAGAGATTTCCTTCGATAATAATAGCAAAATACTTTAAATTACTTTGCACAGACGACACAAACTTTAACTACTATCTTAATTATTATACTTTGGGCTTAAACCTGCCAACAGCAAACAGTTTTAATTGCCATCCACAAAAGTGAAGCAATAAGGCAAAAGGTGTGCCAACTAAAACTTCTACGTGCCACAAGTGTAAAATATTGCCCTGTGGGGTATGCAGCAAAAACGCAAGCTGCTATAAAATCGATCCAAAGAACACTAACAACAGCTATGGATATGGAGATGAAACGGTTTACAGCTACTAAAAACCAGCAGAAATGCACTATTCAAACAGAACTAACACTATATTCAGTGCTAAAGCAAACTTGTTACCTACCTTTGTAGAGAGAATATTAAAAAAAAACTCTAAATTTCAGTTATACATCAAATTTATAATAACAATAATACAATTTCAGTAAATAGGTTGTGTTATCGATATCAGCCCTTATAGAAACTGCTATACAAGACGTCCCAAACTGTTAACTAACAGAATTATGTTAATGTCGATACCTACTGATATGTTTAATATACAAAGTAGAAGCTAAGTGAGCTGTGGGAGTTAAGGATACTCAGAGGATAATTAACGATATCTCTGTAGGATGTAGAGTATATCCAAGAGGCAGTGTGACCCTTAACTAAATATAAGCAAGGGCAAATAGGTTCAACCGATTTGGCAATGCTAAAGCAAACTTGTTACATACCTTTGTAGAGAGAATATTAAAAAAAGAAACCCTAAATTCCAGTTATACATCAAATTTATAATAACAATAATAAAATTTCAGTAAATGTTGTCAGCACATAACTTTCATATTGTATTCCAGTTGTGTTATCGATATCAGCCCTTATAGAAACTGCTATACAAGACGTCCCAAACTGTTAACTAACAGCATTATGTTAATGTCGATACCTACTGATATGTTTAACATGCAAAGTAGAAGCTAAGTATGCTGTGGGAGTTAAGGATACCCAGAGGATAATTAACGATATCTCTGTAGGATGAAGAGTATGTCCAAGAGGCAGTGTGACCCTTAACTAAATATAAGTAAGGGCAAATAGGTTCAACCGATGTGGCAGTGCTAAAGCAAACTTGTTACTTACCTTTGTAGAGAGAATATTAAAAAAAAAACCCTAAATTCCAGTTATACATCAAATTTATAATAACAATAATAAAATTTAAGTGCTAAGTAAATCTAGAGCAAATTATCTAACATACGTGATACCTGTTACCTTGGCAAAACTTTACCCTTGATAATTTTATGAACACATTGGCCTTGAAAGGTATTTAAATTCATTTTCTGGAGTGAAGTTTGAGCCAGGGCACACCTTATACTGCCACCGCACTGTGGGAAATTTACCCATTTTCTTGGAATTAATTAATTCAATCAATAATAGTTTACTAAAAACTATATCCTTTGAAGTTATGGGCATTTGAAAACCACCTAAAAATGTACACATCTTAACATTGTGATTTTCTGTCGAAAGAGCTGTGCTTAACAGCTGTTATCTTAACAGCTGTTCGCAATATTAACGTTTCTGGTATGTAACATTTTAGTTTGACCTATTCCTAATGTATTAATAAAAAAAATGCGTTCATTGGAGTACTTTTAAAATTTGAATTAATGCCAAAAAAATGGGCAAATTTCCCATAGTGCACTGGAGATATTTTATTAACAACTTAAATCATATCTTATTCCATATATTCAATCCAAGTTAGCCTTGCTTTCGTTTCGAATACATGTGCCTTCGTTTGCTTGAGAATATATTCAGTTTATTACAAGCTCTCACAGAAACAACATCAAAAACCAAATTTTTAGAAAAAGTAAAAATGAAAAAAAAAAAGTATTTTATAACAAAATTTCTTGTAAATTAAGAACAATGTGACACATTTTATATTTTTGTACTTTTTTTTTTTTTTTATTATATGTTTTGATTGCCTAACGTAAGAAAAATGTATTTAAATGGTTTTCATTAACTTTATTAAACGTTCCTTTTCATAGCAACAAAATAAGGATATGGTAATCACTGGAAAGCCGATGATTTCTGGTCGCCGGGATTTCGTCGGATTTCTCTTCCGCTCCTCATGGTGTGTGCCGCATGTTCAAAATTCAAATTACCTTTAAATAACGATCCTATCTCTATCTAGGATATTGGTCAGCGGAGAATTAAATGATAGGTCACAGCTCTCGAAGGAGTTGCCTCGGAATACAACCACAAGTAGTAGTTTGCTAATGAAATTAGCTCAAAATTAACTAGTGTATAATTAGGAAATAAACTGGAAGCGCAATTTTCTCACAGAATTGAATTTAGTTTAATTATTGGCCATTGTTTAAAGTGAATAACGTTGGGTGCTGGATAATGACACTATCATCTGAGATTCGAGCTGCCTCGCCGGGTTGCAAGAGCCGATCTGCAACCCAGTAGTACGGTTCACACGTGAGTAATGGGTGGATTCATGGGTGGATTCATGGGTGAATGGTAAGGACCACCCATTACCGGCTGGATTACCGGCAATGCAAATCAGGCATGAATTTAACATGGGCATGTCATTGGCGGTCACCTATAGCTACCCTCTGCATTACCATTCATAGGTGAATTCACCCATTACCATTCAGAAGTGAGTTCACCCATTACCATTCAGCTATGAATTCATAGGTGAATGGTAATGCAACGTCGCTTGTCGAAGTAATGCGTACATGAATGGTAAGCCATGAATTCAGCTCGGAAAAATACGTATCCATACCAGCAGAACTAGAGGGAACAGTTTGTTAAGCAGTCGCAAACAGGATGACAGAATGACAAATCTGGAGCGACAAGTTTTATAAGATATCATCACACACCTCATAATAATACGATATCCACTGCGTATGTTTACAAATTATTGAAATATTTATTTTAACAATCGACTTTGGGCATAGGAAAAATAAATATGAAAGACCCAAATGACATAACATTTTGATTGGGTCAACAAGTTGGGAAAGTTTTTGCCAGTTTTGTTTATTTATAATTTACAAAAATTACATAGCCAGCAGGCACAATTTCAAATAAATGTGTGTGGAAAATGAAAAATACCACAAAAAAAAAAAGAAAGAAAAAAGGAATTCAGAGCAATCAAAGTTGAAGTTGATGACGTCGAGCAATGTCCCCTGGGCTTAAGAAATGTTGCTTAGTTGCCACAGCGACTGTAACACACGAAAGCTAACAAATTTCTCCATTCAAGTAGCTGCCAACAGGTCGTACTAAATTCAATATCAATGAATAGCTAATAAATGCTCACTCACCTGAGCTGAGCTATTATTAACACTAGACAACAAAATGGGCTAACTTTTTCAAGACCAAAACGCACGCAATAGACGAAAGTAAATGTTGTCTGCACATAACTTTCTATAACTTTCATATTGTATTCTAGTGGTGTTATCGATATCAGTCCTTATAACAGCATTCAATAAGTTATTAGAAACTGTTATACAAGACGTCCCAAACTGTTAACTAACAGCATTATGTTAATGTCGATACCTACTGATATGTTTAACATACAAAGTAGAAGCTAAGTGAGCTGTGGGAGTTAAGGATACTCAGAGGATAATTAACGATATCTCTGTAGGATGAAAAGTATGTCCAAGAGGCAGTGTGACCCTTAACTAAATATAAGTTAGGGCAAACAGGTTCAACCGATGTGGCAGCACTGCAAAAGAGTGTGCCCGTTTGAGTTTATGTAGCAAGTAGTTCTTCTGTATCAAGCGTTCAAGGAGTGCGGTTGAAGTTGGTAAGCTGCAGCTTAGAAATATATTAAAATATATATTACGCACTTATATGCAGAGAACCTAGTTTTTCGTTAAATAGCTTAAGTAATTACTCAACATATAAATTGTTGTTAAACAATACTTTTCCCGTAAATAAATGAATTTGTGGCAATTAAAGCCTACATCTCCAATAGTATTCTAGTTATCTTTCTTATTGTTATTACCTTTGTAATATTTATTGCATTCAACTATAAAATATCATAATAATGTTAAAATCGATCATGTTTAAACCAAATCTAATAAGCTATGATAAGCTGTTTGGTAGCTTTAGATATTTGACTGCTGAATTTAGACGAGACAGATTGTGTATCGAATAAAGCAAATGTAATTCGTATACCTCATTTATAATAATTAAATAATTATTAATGTCATTTCATTTAACAATAAAATTTCTTTCTTGCTCAATATTAAATATAAAATTTAATTTAATTTAATTTTTAATTTAATTTTTAATTATTTTAAGGAAGTTTCTCTCGCATATTTTTAAGCATTTCTCCGAGAAATGAAGTCCTTCTGATTAGAAATATTAATTATTTCTTAGCATATGCAAAATATTGTATCTCCTGCATTTGAATTTTTGAGATTCAAAGTTTTCTAGTATAAGAAAACTAATGAAATGCCTTTACCCAAAGCTTTCAGCTCAGTTTAAATTTTGTGCAAGTCCTGATTTAATAACTGAATACTCCTGTGTACCATAAATCATGTAAATATTTTCAATAGTTGCCTTTTATACAAGTTTACTTCAGATCATGGCCAGTAAATTTATATTTATGGCAGTTTTATACAATTTTTAACAAATTGGATTTAAAATCTAATTACGACAGACAAATGACAAACAAACAGTTTTATTGAATGAAATAGATACAGTTGTCAGCAGTAATTGTATGAAAAGTGACAAGCAGATTTCAGCAGAACTAGAGACATCCTGCTGCAAATCAAATAAGATAAACAAGAGATAAGTTACATTTGAAGCATGAAATTTGTGAAATTCTAAGCAGTGCGCGTATCCTGAAATCAGGTAACAATTGTGCAGCTAATCAAGCAGCTGAACAGATTGTATTTAAATGCCTCATTAGTTTTGAGGCAAGTTTGTTGATAACGTGGCAAACAGCTAGCAGCTAGTTGAAAGCATTCTGTGAGCAGATGCGAAGCATGGCTTGAATAAAAATTGAAATAAATGCGCACTTTCAAAGTCATTTTGCAGGCAAATAGTCACAGCTTTTTCATACAATTTTCCTTTCCCTTTGCCCCAAAACATTTTCCAACGCTCCACATTCTTTTTCATGCAGCGGGTAAAAGCTTTGTATTTTTCTTAATTTTTTTTCGCTTGCTTGCTGAGCGGATTTTCCGCACTGTTATTTTGCCGCTGGCTTTTCCCATTTTCTGCCCTCCCCCCCCCAAATACACGGGCGACAATTGTTGCTTCAGCTTTGGC
This sequence comes from Hirtodrosophila histrioides, assembly GCA_037075165.1. Classification (NCBI taxonomy): domain Eukaryota; kingdom Metazoa; phylum Arthropoda; class Insecta; order Diptera; family Drosophilidae; genus Hirtodrosophila; species Hirtodrosophila histrioides. The sequence goes on from JBAMCL010000135.1 coordinate 45,733, forward strand.
TTCTACTTGAGCTTCAACTTCGGTCGTGACATTTATTTGCGGTTTTTAAGTGAGTTTTTCCTAGCGCGACTTTTTCTTTCGTTATATTTTTATTTTTTCCCTTTCGCGCTGCTTCAAGTACGTGCAACTTGTTTTGGGTCTTGTCGTATACCCCGCCCCCCACAGCACCCTGGCCCTGCTGCCTCCTGGCGTTGCCCCTTCCACAAAAAAACAAACTAAGTATTATCATAAGCGACGCGATGCGGCACCTTTCGCTTTTCCTGCTTTCGGTTTCTGTTGAGATTTTTGGGTCTCCATTTGGGACCTGGGCGGTTCAATGCACGCGTCTTGCCTCAATCGAAAGTTAACGCTGAGCGGTCGGGCGGTCGGACGGTCGGACGGGCGGGTAGAGGTGAAGGGGCGGGCACGTTGATTTTTGGAAAGTAAATTCGTAACAAACGATGAATTGGCAAATTTTAATATGCACTCACTACCAAAAAGATGATGATGAATGCCTGCAATTGTTGCCCCGTAGCCTTGCCGCTTTTAAATTGAGCAATCTTTATATAACTGGTAAGTGCAACAAACTCAATGGGGGCAACTTGCTAAATGAGAGCAGCGAATACTTTTGCGGATAATCAAACTTTCTGAATTGAATTCAAACATTGAAACTGTTGAGCATTCAAAGCAAATTACTCCCAAGGTCAAGAACTTTTTTTATCAAGATAACACTTTAAACTTAAGATGATGCAACTAATAAACAACAGGTAAGAATGCTCTAGTCGAGCATACCCGATTACGCAACTCCCTGTACCCAGGTCTAAAGCTTCCCAACACATCTTCGTTCACTTACACATACACAAAGCCGCACACACACGAGCCACAGCGCAAGCGAGGCATTTTAAGTGGCGGCTGTGCTGCTTCTTTCCCCCACTCTGCAGCACTGAATCTTTTTTCGAATAACTTCCGTGTTTATTATCCAATCAACCTGAAATTTGGACAGTAGATTAAGAGTGACCTTAGCATAATACATGCCAAATCCCAGGGCTATATCTTTGAAATTTGTGGCTGTAAAACGTCTTTATGAAATTCCGAGGGTGCGGGGGGAATGTCAAATGTATAAATGTAAATGATATCAGATGTCAAATTTGTGTCTCTAGCTCTTATAGTTGCTGAGATCGACGCGTTCATCCGGACAGACAGAAGGACATGGCCAAATCGAAGTCTCTTTTGATACTGATCAAGAATATATATACTTAATAGGATCGAAGATGTCTCCTTCTGCCTGTTACATACATTTACAGCGATTTATTACCACCTTTTAACCATTTTATAAGTACAAGGAGTAAAAATATGAAAAACAAAATATTATATACATATATTTAAATATAATAATATTGTTGGGTGTATATAAAAATACTAGAGAGACTGGTCTGCACAGGGATATCGAGCTTATTGTTGTAAAATAAGAACACACGACGAACGATGTGATCTCGATGAACGATTTATTAAGAGTAAGAGGCAAAGAAGCGATAACATATGTTAGATAGAGATGAACTTATAACATATTCATAATATACGATGTATCGATAAATTTAAGTTGCAAACTTCAACAAATATATTAAAAGCTTTCACCTGACGCTCAATTCTAACAAGAATATAGCCTTATACAGTAGCTTGTGCCTTTTCAATATTAGCCAACAACTTATACAGACGTAAAGCATAAAATTATATCAAATATACAACTGTAAATATTAGAATTAGTATTGAATTAAAGATATATGTACATTAAGTGTAAGCCAACAGAGGACTACCCATAATACAACGGGCAAGCTAACAGCCTGGCAACGCCAAAAGGAGAAGAAGAAGAGTAAGCGTCACTACGAGACCGATTGAAGACAAGAACAGATCACGAAATTACAAATAATACAAAATTGATAAAATAATAAAGTATAAAAACTTATTTGGACAAAACAAATGATCATCGTGCTTGTGTTTTATCCTTACAAATGGAAAGTTTATAAATAAATAATATACTCTATAAACAGAGCTCGCAAAAAAGTGTCAACACTTTGAGACTGTCAGAAAATAAATAAAGAAATAAAGAAAATAATAAGACTATAAATAGAGTTTGTATGGTAGCTTTCAATAAATTCCCTGTATATATGGAAATAACATAAATATTTAATATTCAACAGCTTAACACTTTAATTAGACACTTATTAGCTAGCTGTCAGTTTATTAGCACAGCAATCTAATCTAATCTCATCGACATCACGTACACTCGACCACAACTTTCCCAATTGTATTCAGTTTGCATTAAGCTTTTCACGACCTCCTGGAACGGACGCATAAACGTAATTGCCAGTCCCAGGAGTAATCAGTTTTATTTCCGTTAATATGCCAAAGTCACTAGCAAGGACCTTCACAAAGTATCGATTTGTTATCAAAGTAGCCAAAGCATTTGCTTAAACCGTATTTGGGAGCTGAGTATATCTGCATACTCATAAAGTTGGCTTAATCCCAGGGCTTATTAACATGCAACTAACCACAGAATGTGGCAAGAAAGTACTAAGCTGTGCAGGTGAAACAGTTGAAAAAGAAATGAGGAAAGCCAGCCAACTCAATTACAGTTTCAATTGCAATTTTAAACATTTCGCAAGCAAACAAACAAAAGTCAAAAAGTTAGCTGCTCCATTCAGCATACAAAAACCCCAAATACCAGATATAAGCCAGGTCCTTGTCAGTGGCAGTGGCAGACTGACAGCGGGAGACGGTGTGGGGAGTTCATTCAAGCAGAAGCCGGGCCAGATACACAGCATTTGAATTTCTCACAGTTGATTAAACAAATGAAATGATATTCCACCTGTTGAGGCCACGCCTAAGCCTATGCCAATGCTAATCCAGGAAGGCAACAACAAAGAGGCAGCCAGCGATAGACAGGCCAGGTCTATACATGAGACTCCCCGCAGCGACCACCCTCTTTCTCCCCACCTCTCTAGCTGTTTCCTTAAAGCTAAATTCGCTTTATGGCCTTTGCGGTTGGGTGCTGGCAAATGAAGCATACGCCGTGTGGCCACAGCCAAAAACTGGAGCGCCAAAAACTCTTCTGGCCGATAAGCTGGCTGTTTTAACGACAAATGCAATTAGAGTAGAACTTTGCATTAAAGTTGTGCTTAAGTTGGCACTGCAATTAAAGTGCTGTCATTGGCCCTGAATCGACATTGCAATGCCTTACATAATGAACCTTAATATGCAAAACAGTTCAACCAAAGTAGAGCAAAGTCGAATGTAGTTTGTGTTTGGGAAAATTCTGTGCATAATGCGATACAACAACTAAAGTTGATTAACAGCGACAGCTAAAAAGTTTTAATTATTACTCGGACATTACTGGCAGGAGACAGAAACTTAGCGCCTTTCCTCTAAAGTGAACTGGAGATACGGATACGCCCCTAAATTAAGGCTATTCAATGATGTTCGAATGTTTATCCTTAACTGGAGATATGAAGTATCAATTTGTAGCTTGCGCTTGAAAAAACTGTGAGAATAAGGCGACACAAGAGCTAAAGTTGATTAACAACGGGAGCTAAGATCAGACAGGAGATAGAAACTTAACTGTTAGGTTCGCCTTTCCTTTGAATGGGAAGTTTTTCTCAAAATTAGGATGGTTATGGGCCCTCCTTCAAAATGAGGCCAATGGTTATCCCTAACTGAAGATACGGAGGGAGTATTAATCTGGGGTCAAACTTATTTAGATTCTCTATATCAAAAGTTTACTGCCAATATGAGACCTCTAGTTGAAAATCCTCCTCAGGATTTCCTGACCTGAGGGTGATATTCCTCCTAAGGATTTCCGGACCTGAGTGTGATATTCCTCCTCAGGACTTCCTGACCTAAGGGTGATTTTCCTCCTCAGGATTTCCTGACCTAAGGGTGATTTTCCTCCTCAGGATTTCCTGACATGAGGGTGATTTTCAGCTAGACACGATCCTAGCATTACTTCAGTTATTGATTCCCTTAACAAATTGGACATCAAACACAGAGCTAAGTAGGTTTATCTCCTACAACCTTTGCCAGGAATCTTGCTCCCAACTTATTAAGGACTTAAGAAAATCTATCCGTACTCTCTTCCCACACATAAATGCACACGAAGTCTCATCTCCCACTCACACTTACAACCTTTGCAGCCTTTGTTGTCTGACGTGTAATTATCACATATTTCCTCGTCGATGACATGGCTTTCTCCTGCCGGCAATATATTTTCCATATACGCTGCCTTAAATAAAGCAAAGGAAAAGAAAAACACTTAACCCATATCAAAGCTCAACATGAATGTATTGATGAACTCAAACCCTAGTCAAATCCCAAGGCACTTGGAGCCGAGTTGTGTAAAAGGCACACAAAGAAGATAAATGGTCATCTGCGATACCTTTATCAGGATTGACCCTTCCCAGTCATCGTTCCGGATCTTTTTGCCATATCACCTTCAGATTAAGATTCACCCCTATACTTTTCATCAATCGACAATAGACATGGTATTAATATTATTTTGTGGCGTTACTATCCATAGTTTTGCAGCACTTCTAAAACAAGTCTGAACATCCACACCTCTGAATCGATTTAAAGCGTCCTTTAATATCCTCCAACTAAAGGGCAATTTCCTAATTATGTTTAGTGTTTTTTTTAGAGTAATCTGTGAAGTAATTCGACATATTAACGCAGCTCATTAATTAACAATTCATATTTTTGAAGCTCATATTTCAAATTCCTTTAGATGCGCTCAAATTGTGCTCTAACAAGCAAAATTCATAATTCAGATATTGTGTAAACAAAAGTTACGCACCCTCATTAAATTAATAGAGAATATAAATAAATAAAGCAGAATGTGTGCAAGAATGTTCAACGAGCTTAAGTTGCATAAATTGTTTTGTGGCCTCATCAAAGTGATTTGCATAGAGGTAAATGAGCGAAAAAAAGCCAAAACACAGCAAAAAAAATGAAAAGAAATAAATTTTATTCTAACCGCAAGCAAAGCGGCATTATCCTCTTTGCTGAAAGCTTAAACATACTTAGTTCAATTTTTATTTTTTTTTCCAAAGTTAATCTTATTTAACAAATTAAAAGGCATCCAAATGAGGTGGGTATAACACATAACAGGAATGTTTAGCCTTTTAAATACTGTTTTTAATGTGGCCAAAATGGAGACTATTAGGCCTGCTCTGAGCCACAGCAAAGAACGTAGCACACTTTTTGGAGCACAATAGAATGTAAGCCCTTTGTTTAGTCAAATGTTTATTTAATCCTGAAAGTATGCTTTATTATGTGGAAATGATTCTATGCTGGAGTAAAATTTGTAATATCTTCCTTAGTTATCCCTAAATAGATATAAGCAGGAACAATTTGGAATCTACTATGTTCCCCTATAAAAATAAACTCCCAAAACACGGAGAACCTTAAGATACTTTAACTAAGAAATCTTAGGTCCAAATATAATTCCTGATACTCCTTAAACTAGGTGAACACTTTTAATCTTTTGATTAAATAAACAAAACACAGTGAAAACCCAATTTTATTTACTCCCTGTATAATGGGTACAGGGGGTACTAAATCTGTGCAAATGTATGTAGGCATGTAGGCAGAAGAAAACATCTCCGACCCTATAAAGTATATATATTCTTGATCAGTATCAAAAGAGATTTCGATTTAACCATGTCCGTCTATTTGTCTGTCTGTCCGCCTATCCGGATGACCGCCTTGATTTTAGCAACTATAAGAGCTAGAGACACGAAATTTGAAATGTAGGTTCCTGTTCCCCCTCAATTTCATAAAAACGTTTTACAGCCACAATATTAAACATAATGCCCTGGGACTTGGCATGTATTATGCTTAAGGCACTCTTAATCTACTGTCCAAATTTCAAATCGATCGCATAATAAACACGGAAGATATTCAACATACAAGATTCAGTACTGCAGCACGGGGGAAGAAGCAGCACAGTCACCACTTAAAATGCCTCGCTTGCGCTGTCGCTGTGTGCGTGTTTTGTGTATGTGTGTATATGTGTAAGTGTACGAAGATGCGATCGGATAATTTTTGACCTGGCTACAGGGAGTTTTGTAGTTGGGTATACTCGACTATAGCATTCTTACTTCATTTTCTTTATTTTTAATATAAAATAATATATTTATTTGTATTCAAATTTGCTTATTGCTATTAGGACAGCTTGATCAAATTGGTAAAATGGCGTGTAACCAAATATATAGAAATATGAAGTAAGGCTTTAGATGCACCAATTTACTACAGATTTCAAATTTGGTAAACCATTTTTTCTTCCTTTTACAAATTTAAACACCATTATATTGCTGTATAACATATACAGAGTTTGTTTATCTAAATATCTTAGCTTATGTATCCAAAAATATAGCAAGTTGCAACCGAATTTGAAATTTTAAAGAGTATCTCCACAATCGACTTGAGAATTTCCGCTGTTTATTTCCGCAGCAAGTGAAGTCTCATCAGTGTCATCACAGACTTTGAGCGAAAACATCGAACCCGTCAGCTGGCCACATTCTTCTGCTGGCTTGTTCCCCCAGCGGTTGTCGCGGTCGACGTTGCTGCCGCCTTCGCAGTTGCTGTCGGCGACAGCAGCGGCAACAACGTGACAGCCATTGTTGCAACAACGTGAAAACTGCAACTGCTGCCTGCCTGCCTGCCTGTGTGCCTGCCTGTGTGCCTGCCTGGTGGCAAGTGGCAGTCATAATAACAATGCAGTCAACACCAAGCGAGAGTAGCAGCCACCCCTCACTTTCAGTTGCTTCTGTGATGTAAGCGAGGCAACCGCTCAACAATCCGTGGCAAATCGGCGCTTGCAACCGGGTGTGGCAGGTTAAATCGCATTGGTAGAACAGTATATACATATTATACAATTTCAAAACTTTTATTTCTATATATTATGATAAATTTTGAACTAGTTCACGAACAAAACGAAAAATTTTGATCATATAACTACATTTCGTGTATTGTATTCCGAGGCAACTCATTATTTCAAGGGCATTGTGACCTCTACCATCGAGGTTTCATCAAATTGTACGCTTTCTGGTGACGACCGCATCACTAATATATAGGATATAGGATTGTTAATTAAAGTTAATGAATTTTGAACATACAGACCATGTAGTGTATAAGGGAGTTACTAGTTTCTAAGCAGCTGGAAGTGATTTGCATGCGACGTGCTTGTCCACGATTCTGCACCAACAATAAGCTATATGAACATTGAATGAAGTTTATTATAACCAATTTTCTACATTTTTGCTTACCATTTATTCCTGTATAGACGACACTCATATATACATGAACACAGTATAAAGTAATCAAAAAAAGAAACGCAACACAAATAGTATCATGGCAAGTAAAAATTTTTTGATATTTTTAAATTTTTTTTTGGTTTTCTGAATTTTTAGATTTTTTTGATATTTTTAGGTTTTTTTATAAAATTTCAAAATTTTTAGATTTTTTAGATTTTTTAAAAAAAATTTCACAATTTGCTAACAAATTTAATTTTGATGTTGTTTCTATGGGAGTTGAGACTAAACTGAATATATTCTCAAGCAAACGCAGGCACATGAATTAGAAACGAAGCAAAGCTAACTTGGATTGAACAAATGGGAATGTTGTCTTTATTGTTTCAAAAAATATATCTTTTTTTTGTGTTTAAATGTGGGATAAAATGTGAATTAAAATATCAATACTAAA
>JBAMCL010000136.1:2500-7500 GCA_037075165.1 Hirtodrosophila histrioides
TTGTTAGTTTTAACAACTTTCCAACGGAGTCATAATAAGATTTTTTTTTTGAGGATGATATAAAAATTTCTCTTTTATTAACGATAATTGGAAACTTATTAATAATATATTAATATTTAAAATCAATATACCTTGGCAAATTCCACAATTATCTACTACTATTAGTAATATTTTTTTCGCAGCCAAGCTCACATATATATATAAATATAAATGAGTAAAATAACGATGGTGCACATATATATTTTATTGTAAAAATTCCAACATTTTAGGAATATATCGCACTATTGTATTATTTGTATGCATCCACAACATACGTTTGATGAGCACACACTGCTCATCATGTATAGGTTTTCTGCCACAGCTTCTCAAATGTAGACATTTTTTTCAAATGCTACCACCCAACATACATTCTGTATGTATTAATTGAATAATACATTAAATAACTTCAATATCTTATAAATACCATTATATATCAATCCTGACGGCAAGACAACCTCCACAAGTCATATGAATTCATTTTTCAAATTTTCCATACGACATGCCTTGCGCGACAGTCACTCCCTATATAGGTTTCTGGGCACGTAGTTTATCATTATTGTGTATTTCCTATGGCTACCCATAGGTTTTTTATTTATTGTATGAACTAATACAATATTACACTGACCAACTACAGTGTTTTGACACCAAACATTTCTTTTGTATATAATGATTTATTTGTTCATTATATAATTTCATTATTTTATAAATATTATTATATATGAACCCTGACCGGCAAGACAATGTCAACGATTCATATGAAATTCTATTGTGTAAAATTTTCTATCGACATGTCTTGCGCGCCAGCCACCCCCCTATATAGGTTTCTGGGCACGTAGTTTATAATTATTGTGTATTTCCTATGGCTACCCATAGGTTTTTTATTTATTGTATGAACTAATACAATATTACACTGACCAACTACAGTGTTTTGACACCAAACATTTCTTTTGTATATAATGATTTATTTGTTCATTATATAATTTCATTATTTTATAAATATTATTATATATGAACCCTGACCGGCAAGACAATGTCAACGATTCATATGAAATTCTATTTTGTAAAATTTTTTATCGACATATGCTTGCGCGTCAGCCCCACTCCATACACATATATGGGATTTTGAGCACAATTTCTAATATGATATACATTTGCTATGGTTTGCTTTTCATATGTGTTTAGCTCGAATTCACATTCTCTTTGTATATTTCAATAGTGCCGCACATTTTCTAATATTTAAATATCGCTAATATATATTATATATATATTATACAAAATATAATATATATAAATATTGAGAAATTATATATGTTATATATTATATCATGCATTTTATGTTAATTTAATGTTGTGTTTATAAATCAAAATATTAATATATAAATACCAATACTCTTATTGTTTCCTTACTAACTTGATTAAATGGAACATGTATCATTTCCTAGCCATTATACGGATATATTTATTATGACTTATGGTATTTGGTTTTAATGTAATGTATATATATGTGTGTTGTGTGTTTTTAACGTGTACAATTTTCTATCGACATATGCTTTGACGTCAGCCATTCTTTATATAGGTTTTCGGACACAATTTCTTATATGATATACATTTGCTATGGTTTGCTTTTCATATGTGTTTAGCTCGAATTCACATTCTCTTTGTATATTTCAATATTGTTAATATATATAATACATATATTATACAAAATATAATAAAAAATAAATTTATATGTCATGCATTTTATGTTAATTTAATTCATTTCTTGTTGTGTTTATTAATCAAAATATTAAAGTATAAAATACATATATATTTTTATATGTATTTATTTATATATATATACGTATAAATATTATATACGCGTCAATTTTAAACATGTTGTTTATTTGAATTGTTGATCATTATCGAATCATCAAGCAAAGGATAAGCTTCAGTGGATCGCAGTATGGCAGCTGCTCAACCACTTACAACACCTTGCCTGTTACAAAAGTCGTTTACAATTGATTCTAGGCTTTGTCATTGTATTAAATAATGTTTTAATATGTAACTAGCGCGGCACCAGGTGATCGGAGATCCTCCCAATTTACTATGTTACAAATAACATTGGCATCACATCCATTGTCGTTTATAAAATGAATTATAAACTTTTAATGGTTTAGAAGCCATACAATGCAAATTGCCCCTTATTTATCATTGCAGTCCAGCACGGATACGACCTTAGAGGCGTTCAGGCATAATCCAACGGACGTAGCGTCATACCACTGTTCGCTCGAACAAGTATTGTGCCATTGGTCCGTACCTGCGGTTCCTCTCGTACTACGCAGGAATGCTGTCGCAACAACGTTTTGTCATTAGTAGGGTAAAACTAACCTGTCTCACGACGGTCTAAACCCAGCTCACGTTCCCTTGCATGGGTGAACAATCCAACGCTTGGTGAATTTTGCTTCACAATGATAGGAAGAGCCGACATCGAAGGATCAAAAAGCGACGTCGCTATGAACGCTTGGCCGCCACAAGCCAGTTATCCCTATGGTAACTTTTCTGACACCTCTTGTTAAAAACTCTTTAAACCAAAAGGATCGATAGGCCGAGCTTTTGCTGTCCCTGTGTGTACTGAACACCGAGATCAAGTCAGCATTTGCCCTTTTGCTCTATGTGTGGTTTCTGTCCGCACTGAGCTGGCCTTGGGACACCTCCGTTATTATTTGAGAGATGTACCGCCCCAGTCAAACTCCCTACCTGGCAATGTCCTTGAATTGGATCATACCTGAGTAATTGGAGTTATACCAAATTATTAAATCAAAAATACATAAATGCACTCTCTCATTAAAGAATTTGTTTGCGATTATATAACAAACTCGTGATACTTTGATCAAGAAGCTTGCATCAAAACCCAATACCATAAGATATAATAAATATATCCGTATAATGGCTAGGAAATGATACACGTTCCATTTAATCAAGTAAGTAAGGAAACAATAAGAGTAGTGGTATTTCATTGTTGATACCAAACCGAAGTCTAATATCTCCCACTTATTCTACACCTCTTATGTCTCCTTACACTGCCAGATTAGAGTCAAGCTCAAAAGGGTCTTCTTTCCCCGCTAATTATTCCAAGCCCGTTCCCTTGGCTGTGGTTTCGCTAGATAGTAGATAGGGACAGTGGGAATCTCGTTAATCCATTCATGCGCGTCACTAATTAGATGACGAGGCATTTGGCTACCTTAAGAGAGTCATAGTTACTCCCGCCGTTGACCCGCGCTTACTTGAATTTCTTCACTTTGACATTCAGAGCACTGGGCAGAAATCACATTGTGTCAACACCCGCTAGGGCCATCACAATGCTTTGTTTTAATTAGACAGTCGGATTCCCCAAGTCCGTGCCAGTTCTGAATTGATTGTTAATTGATAATCGTTATAATTTAAAAGAACTAATAGGTTGCCCCATTAGTATTCTTAAAAATTTTAGCAAGAAAGTTCCACAATTGGCTACGTAACTAAACTATCCGGGGAACAAGAAACTACCATAAATGATAGAAACTCTATTTACCCAGAACGAGCACATAAACCATGTTATTGTTTCCCAATCAAGCCCGACTATCTCAATCTTCAGAGCCAATCCTTATCCCGAAGTTACGGATCTAATTTGCCGACTTCCCTTACCTACATTATTCTATCGACTAGAGACTCTTCACCTTGGAGACCAGCTGCGGATATTGGTACGGCCTGTTGAGAAGTTTGCGTATCCCCACCATAAATTTTCAAGGTCCGAGGAGAAAATATCGACACAACAGTATATGTCATGCTCTTCTAGCCCATCTACCATATCTCTCTGCGAAAGACTTCCATGGTAGTACGGCTATAAAACAGAAAAGAAAACTCTTCCGATACCTCTCGACGGCTTCTTTATGGTCGTTCCTGTTGCCAGGATGAGCACGAGGCCCATATTTAATAACAAACGGATACTCAACAGGTTACGGAATTGGAACCGTATTCCCTTTCGTTCAAAATTATTCAAGTGTATAAAAATCGATAAAATGACACATAATTTGATTTTATTTTACTTGAAAATTTTCGGCTTTCGCCTTGAACTTAGGACCGACTAACTCGTGATCAACCACTGTTCACACGAAACCCTTCTCCACTTCAGTCCTCCAAGGTCTCATTCGATTATTTGCTACTACCACCAAGATCTGTGCCAATGGCGGCTCCATGCAGGCTTACGCCAAACACTTCTATGCACACCATTGTACCTTCCTACTCACTAAAGTTTCAAAATTCATATTACAAGTAATATAAATCATCTACTTTAGCGGTAATGTATAGGTATACAACTTAAGCGCCATCCATTTTAAGGGCTAGTTGCTTCGGCAGGTGAGTTGTTACACACTCCTTAGCGGATTTCGACTTCCATGATCACCGTCCTGCTGTTTTAAGCAACCAACGCCTTTCATGGTTTCTGTATGAGTTGTTAATTTGGGCACCGTAACATTACGTTTGGTTCATCCCACAGCGCCAGTTCTGCTTACCAAAAGTGGCCCACTGGGCACATTATATCATAACCTTAAACTTCATATCAAGAAAGTTAAGGTTCTTACCCATTTAAAGTTTGAGAATAGGTTAAGATCGTTTCGACCCTAAGGCCTCTAATCATTCGCTTTACCAGATAAGATTATTTTATACAACAGTTAAATGCACCAGCTATCCTGAGGGAAACTTCGGAAGGAACCAGCTACTAGATGGTTCGATTGGTCTTTCGCCCCTATACTCAATTCTGACAATCGATTTGCACGTCAGAACTGTTTCGGTCTTCCATCAGGGTTTCCCCTGACTTCAACCTGATCAAGTATAGTTCACCATCTTTCGGGTCACAGCATATATGCTCAAGGTACGTTCCAGTTAGAGGTATAAATAATATAAATACTATTATACATAACTATATAGAACGCCCCGGGATTGTGTTA
>JBAMCL010000136.1:12500-43670 GCA_037075165.1 Hirtodrosophila histrioides
CTGGGCTGTCGGATAGCAGCGTGGCCCCCGTGGCCCCTGCTCCCACCGCTCCCCCCAGGCACCCCTTTTGACGGATATGGATTGGCAAGCTCCTGCACGGAAGCCGAAAAGTGCCTCAAGCAAGCCGAAGAAGGCCAATAGGATTCCCAGCTCCACTGACTCTGATGACTCCAGCTGTGGCACTGAGCCTGGAGAGATTAAGAGAAAGCCTGCCCGCAAGCAGACCCCCCACACTCGTCCCCGAGACGGGCCCAGCACCAGCTCTGCAGCAAGGGCTTCGTTAGGCAGCAACAGATTTGCGCCTTTATCAAACGAAGAAGAAGATGATGACGACAACATGGACGACGATAGCTCCCTTGAAGATGGCAACCCAGCAGAAAAGCCGAAGCAGGCACCTGAGCCCAAGACAATTAAGCCCCCGCCAATATTTGTCCCCGACGTGACGAACATTAAGATCTTCACGAATGCCATTACTCAGGTCCTGGGAAAGGGCATTGAATTCACCTATAAGGCGACAAGTGGTAATAACGTTAGGGTGATGACGCAGGATAAGGCCAGCTACACTAAGCTGAAAAAGTATCTGGACGACAACAATAAGAGGTACCAGACGTTCCAGCCGCGTGATGAAAGGCCATACCGCATTGTAGTCAAGGGGCTGCACTTTTCCACCGACGTAGCTGACATCAAGGCGGCATTCAGCACCCACGGCCATCAAGCTAGAGACGTCCATAACTTGGTCAACAAGGCGACCAAGCAAGCCTATAGCATATTTTTTGTTAACCTGGAGCCGGCCAGCAACAATAAAGAGGCCTACAAAATCAACAGACTGTGCCGCTCTGTTGTCACGGTAGAGCCTCCCAAAAAATTTGATGATGTGGTGCAGTGCTACCGCTGCCAAGGTTACGGACACACACAGCGATATTGCCGCCTGGACGAGCGATGCGTGAAATGCGGTGAGAATCATGCGTCCAACACATGTGCCAAGGGGAGAAAGGACCCGGCTTGCTGCCTGCACTGCCGTGGTGATCATGTGGCCTCTTATAAGGGATGCCCTGCATACAAAAAAGCGAAGAGCATGGCAGCACCAAGATCTTCCAGAAGCCAATATCAGGTAAGCAGGGCAGAAGCGGACAATACTACACCACGTGTTACTCCAGGCTGTAGCTACGCAAACGCTGCCAGAGGCTGTAACATCCCCGAGGCCATCCAGGCACCTCAGGCGGCTCCAAGGGTCGACAACTACTTCGATGCGGCGCTAGCGAGAATGGAGGCAATGATGGAGCGTATGCTCGATAGAATGTTCAAGCAAATGACCAGTATGCTGGCCACAGTCATGACTAACTCATGCAAATAGACTGGAAAATAGCCATCTGGAACGCGAACGGCCTGTGCAAGAGCAGGCCAGAGGTTGAGCACTATTGCAGGACCAAACGAGTCGAGATACTCCTCATCGCCGAGACGCACTTCTCTTCTAGAGCATACTTCTCCTTAAGGGGATACGACCTCATCCACGCCAACCACCCCAATGGAAGAGCACGAGGCGGTGCGGCCATCCTGGTCAGGAGTGACCTGGAGTATACTGAGCTACCACCTATCCAGGAGGATTGGGTGCAATGCGCCTACATCAGGGTTAACACAGTGTTTGGTGAGCTGACTGTAGCTGCTGCCTACTGCCCACCGAGGCACAATGCGAGTGATGCAGACTTCGCACATCTGGTTAGCCACCTTGGACGCAAGTTCATTATAGGAGGCGACTTCAATGCGAAGCACTCCTGGTGGGGCTCCAGAGCCAACAACCCCAAGGGTCGAGCTCTATACAGGCTGATTCAGACCAGAGACTTGAATTGTCATTCCACCGGAGCGCCAACATATTGGCCCACCGATCCACAGAAGGTGCCAGAAGTACTGGACTTCGCAATTTCCCGAGGCGTCGACCCAGGAAAGGTACAAACTATGGCGGATGAGGACCTCTTCTCTGACCACAGCGCAATCATGCTGCACATTAATGCTCCAATTGTGATGAAGGCTGCGAGGAGTAAGCTCATATACAAATCTACGGACACTGCCAAATACCAAAACTGGATGGATCTGCATACAAGCCCAAACCCAATCCTGGATAGCAGCCAAGATGTTGAGGCTGCCATTGACGCGCTAACCAACTGCATCCACGACGCAGCGGCATTTGCGGCCCCGCAAATCAGCCAGCGGCAGCGCCCTAGGATACTGGACAGGGAAATTCACCTCTGGAGCCCCCAGGTCACCGATCTGCTCCGCGAGAAACGCAGACTCAGGCGCGTCTGGTTCCACACTAGGAATCCTAGGGATAAGGCAACGCTGAACAGAGCCGCCAAGGCGCTTAAGGAGCTGCTCATCAACCTCAGAAAGGACGCCTTTGACTCCTACTTGGAAGACCTTGAACCTGGTGATCCCGCACATAATCTATGGCAAGTCACTAAAAGGATTAAAAGGCCAGTGAAAAGGGCAGTTCCTGTCAGAAATATGGATGGCAGCTGGTGCAGTTTGGAGGAGGACAGGGCCAACGCTTTTGCACAACACCTTGAGGGTGTTTTCAGTCCTCGTATCAGGTGCTCACCTGAGGAAATGGCACAGACAGAGCAACAAATTGTCGGAACGCACCAAGACAGCACTCAAATACCCCCGGTACTGGAGGAAGAGATAGTGGAAAGCATTGCTGCGCTGAAGAACGGCAAAGCTCCAGGCGATGATGGTATCAATGCAATTGCATTAAAACTGCTACCCCCAGTCTGCATAGGGCTTATTACCAAGCTCTACAACAGATGCCTGCAGATAGGGCACTTTCCAGCGCAATGGAAACGAGCCCAGGTAGTAATGATACCTAAGCCTGGCAAGCCTGAAGCCAATCTCGCCTCTTATCGTCCGATCAGTTTGCTGGCGACACTCTCCAAAGTACTCGAAAGAGTATTTTTGCGTAGAGTGCTGCCAGTACTGGACGAGGCTGGTTTGATCCCTGATCACCAGTTTGGCTTCAGGCGCTGCCATGGAACTCCTGAGCAATGTCACAGAATTGTCCAGCGCATTCTGGAGGCGTTTGAGGATGGGAAATACTGCTGTGCTGTTATGCTTGACGTCAAGCAGGCATTTGATCGCGTCTGGCACCCTGGACTGCTCGAGAAAGTGAGGAGGAGTCTACCGCAGGCATACTATGCTTTCCTCGCCTCGTATCTGGCTGACAGACGGTTCCATGTTAAATGCGGAGATGCGACCTCAACACCAAGACACATCAGAGCGGGTGTCCCTCAAGGCAGCGTGCTGGGCCCACTATTGTATAATATATATACAGCGGACCTGCCAGTAATTGAGAGTCCTGAGCTGTTAGTTGCCACCTACGCCGACGACACAGCCTTCTTAGCGACTACTGACACTCTGGAAGAGGCCTCGAGAATCATGCAAGCGGAGCTGGACGCAGTAAACGAATGGCAGAGGCGGTGGAATATTGCGGTCAATAGCGATAAGTCCACAGCCACCACATTCGCACTCAGGCCGGGTAACTGCCCAGCTGTGTACCTCGATGGGCATGTAATTCCAGTGAACACGACGCCAAAATATCTCGGTATGACGCTAGATCGGAGGCTTACCTGGAGGGCCCACTTACTAAGGAAGAGAAAGCAGGCGGAGGATAAGCTTAAGTCGTACTACTGGCTTATTGGCCGCAGAAGCAAGCTCCGCACCCGATCCAAGCTTCTTGTTTACAAGTCCATCATCAAGCCAGTGTGGACCTACGGCATCCAGCTTTGGGGAACTGCCTGCCGAAGCAATAGAAGGCTAATCCAAACGTTCGAGAATAAAGCTCTGCGCATTGTCACTAACGCGCATATCTACCACGATAACGCCACAATCCACAATGTTCTCGGGATCCCGTGGGTCTCGGAGCTGATCGCCCAAAGCAGCTCCACCTACATCGAGCGCTTGCATCAACATATAAATGGCTTAGCAATTGGACTGCTGGATAACAGCACCGCAACCAGGAGACTCCGAAGAGTTCATCCGCTGGACCTGCCCTGGAGCTAGGCTGAATGAAATTTGAAACTTTGTAAACACAGATGAAATTCTAAAAACTTATTGTAACACTTGTTAATGATAGAGATAGTACCCCAAGATCAAATTTAATTATTGTCCATGAAGGACAGATCTTAAATAAAGTTTAAAAGACAGTTAAAAAAAAAAAAAAAAAAAAATGTATAGGTTTTCTGCCACAGCTTCTCAAATGTAGACATTTTTTTCAAATGCTACCACCCAACATACATTCTGTATGTATTAATTGAATAATACATTAAATAACTTCAATATCTTATAAATACCATTATATATCAATCCTGACGGCAAGACAACCTCCACAAGTCATATGAATTCATTTTTCAAATTTTCCATACGACATGCCTTGCGCGACAGTCACTCCCTATATAGGTTTCTGGGCACGTAGTTTATCATTATTGTGTATTTCCTATGGCTACCCATAGGTTTTTTATTTATTGTATGAACTAATACAATATTACACTGACCAACTACAGTGTTTTGACACCAAACATTTCTTTTGTATATAATGATTTATTTGTTCATTATATAATTTCATTATTTTATAAATATTATTATATATGAACCCTGACCGGCAAGACAATGTCAACGATTCATATGAAATTCTATTGTGTAAAATTTTCTATCGACATGTCTTGCGCGCCAGCCACCCCCTATACAGGTTTCTGGGCACGTAGTTTATAATTATTGTGTATTTCCTATGGCTACCCATAGGTTTTTTATTTATTGTATGAACTAATACAATATTACACTGACCAACTACAGTGTTTTGACACCAAAGATTTCTTTTGTATATAATGATTTATTTGTTCATTATATAATTTCATTATTTTATAAATATTATTATATATGAACCCTGACCGGCAAGACAATGTCAACGATTCATATGAAATTCTATTGTGTAAAATTTTCTATCGACATGTCTTGCGCGCCAGCCACCCCCCCTATATAGGTTTCTGGGCACGTAGTTTATAATTATTGTGTATTTCCTATGGCTACCCATAGGTTTTTTATTTATTGTATGAACTAATACAATATTACACTGACCAACTACAGTGTTTTGACACCAAAGATTTCTTTTGTATATAATGATTTATTTGTTCATTATATAATTTCATTATTTTATAAATATTATTATATATGAACCCTGACCGGCAAGACAATGTCAACGATTCATATGAAATTCTATTTTGTAAAATTTTTTATCGACATATGCTTGCGCGTCAGCCCCACTCCATACACATATATGGGATTTTGAGCACAATTTCTAATATGATATACATTTGCTATGGTTTGCTTTTCATATGTGTTTAGCTCGAATTCACATTCTCTTTGTATATTTCAATAGTGCCGCACATTTTCTAATATTTAAATATTCGCTAATATATATAATATATATATTATACAAAATATAATATATATAAATATTGAGAAATTATATATGTTATATATTATATCAGGCATTTTGTGTTAATTTAATGTTGTGTTTATAAATCAAAATATTAATATATAAATACCACTACTCTTATTGTTTCCTTACTAACTTGATTAAATGGAACATGTATCATTTCCTAGCCATTATACGGATATATTTATTATGACTTATGGTATTTGGTTTTAATGTAATGTATATATATGTGTGTTGTGTGTTTTTAACGTGTACAATTTTCTATCGACATATGCTTTGACGTCAGCCACTCTTTATATAGGTTTTCGGACACAAATTCTAATATGATATACATTTGCTATGGTTTGCTTTTCATATGTGTTTAGCTCGAATTCACATTCTCTTTGTATATTTCAATAGTGCCGCACATTTTCTAATATTTAAATATCGCTAATATATATAATATATATATTATACAAAATATAATATATATAAATATTGAGAAATTATATATGTTATATATTATATCAGGCATTTTGTGTTAATTTAATGTTGTGTTTATAAATCAAAATATTAATATATAAATACCACTACTCTTATTGTTTCCTTACTAACTTGATTAAATGGAACATGTATCATTTCCTAGCCATTATACGGATATATTTATTATGACTTATGGTATTTGGTTTTAATGTAATGTATATATATGTGTGTTGTGTGTTTTTAACGTGTACAATTTTCTATCGACATATGCTTTGACGTCAGCCACTCTTTATATAGGTTTTCGGACACAAATTCTAATATGATATACATTTGCTATGGTTTGCTTTTCATATGTGTTTAGCTCGAATTCACATTCTCTTTGTATATTTCAATATTGTTAATATATATAATACATATATTATACAAAATATAATAAAAAATAAATTTATATGTCATGCATTTTATGTTAATTTAATTCATTTTATGTTGTGTTTATTAATCAAAATATTAAAGTATAAAATACATATATATTTTTATATGTATTTATTTATATATATATACGTATAAATATTATATACGCGTCAATTTTAAACATGTTGTTTATTTGAATTGTTGATCATTATCGAATCATCAAGCAAAGGATAAGCTTCAGTGGATCGCAGTATGGCAGCTGCTCAACCACTTACAACACCTTGCCTGTTACAAAAGTCGTTTACAATTGATTCTAGGCTTTGTCATTGTATTAAATAATGTTTTAATATGTAACTAGCGCGGCACCAGGTGATCGGAGATCCTCCCAATTTACTATGTTACAAATAACATTGGCATCACATCCATTGTCGTTTATAAAATGAATTATAAACTTTTAATGGTTTAGAAGCCATACAATGCAAATTGCCCCTTATTTATCATTGCAGTCCAGCACGGATACGACCTTAGAGGCGTTCAGGCATAATCCAACGGACGTAGCGTCATACCACTGTTCGCTCGAACAAGTATTGTGCCATTGGTCCGTACCTGCGGTTCCTCTCGTACTACGCAGGAATGCTGTCGTAACAACGTTTTGTCATTAGTAGGGTAAAACTAACCTGTCTCACGACGGTCTAAACCCAGCTCACGTTCCCTTGCATGGGTGAACAATCCAACGCTTGGTGAATTTTGCTTCACAATGATAGGAAGAGCCGACATCGAAGGATCAAAAAGCGACGTCGCTATGAACGCTTGGCCGCCACAAGCCAGTTATCCCTATGGTAACTTTTCTGACACCTCTTGTTAAAAACTCTTTAAACCAAAAGGATCGATAAGCCGAGCTTTTGCTGTCCCTGTGTGTACTGAACACCGAGATCAAGTCAGCATTTGCCAGTAGTTATGACTTAGGCAACCAGACACTTGTATTGACCCCTATCAATTGTAACGGTCCACAATTGCATGAAAGTACCCTAGATATTAGAAGCGCATTTCACAATGCTACGAAACTCAGTGTCAACATAGCCGAATTTATTACGGTAGACCTTTTCCAGCAACGGTAGACCCTTTTTGTCATCAACGGTAGGCCTTTTTCTCAGCAGGCATCCAACGTACCTGCGCCTCTGAACGTGTAACAGTTGATCGGTTTCAGGACATCAGCAAAGAAAGGATATTAGTTAGGTCACCAACCAACTGCTTGCTGCTCGTGTAGTGAAGTCACCATCCAAGTGCATTGCTTGCTGATCGTTTAGTAATGGCACCAACTGCACTGCTTGATGCGCCTCAAAACTGCACTGCTTGATGCGCCTCAAAACTGCACTGCTTGCAGCGCCCTCTAGTGGCTCTTTAGGGTGTACTGCTTCCATCACTTAGTCAGGACATTAACAATTCCAGGACACAAAACACAGCGATCAAAATGAGGAAAATGCCGAAAAAAGATGAAAAAAAGAGGAAAAAAGAGGAAAAAGAGGAGAAAAAGGGAGAAAAAAAGGAGAAAGGAACAGTAGTAGGGATTTAGGCATTCGGGAAATTCACGCAGTTGCACTGCTTGCACTGCTTGCACTGCTTGCACTAGCGGCGAAAAATGCAAGCAGTGTCCCATAGATGGCGCCACCGCACCCATAGATGGCGCCAGTGTGCTTATTTAAAGATCGGACTTTTGGCGGTTCAAATTCCCTACTACTGTTCCTTTCTTCTTTTTTTCTCCCTTTTTCTCCTCTTTTTCCTTAATTGGTGATTGGTTATTGGTTGATCCTCATTGTGTGCGTGAGAAACATTTGGTTGTACTTAAAGGAAAAGCAAAATAAAAATCAGACATGATTGAACTTGTTAAAATCATAGCAACACCTGCACCCGTGCCCACTTTAAACAGTTCGTCCGCTATCTCATGAATAATATCAAAAAGGGACATGTTTAATTTCGACTGAGTACCTGTAGCATGGTGTGAGGGTTAAAAGACACTTTCTAACTTAGCCTGTTTGGAAATCACACACACAAAAAGGGACATGTTTAATCACGATTGAGTACCTGCACCCTGGTGTGAGGGTTAAAATGCACTTTCTAACTTTGCCTTTTTGGAAATCACACCCATCTCTTTGTTTTTATGGGCTGTCATTTTTTATTACACCTGCTGCAACTTAGGCTGTTTCCCTGTCTGGCGGTTATAATGCAACTTCAAGAGAATTAGTAAAAAATGTATTGATGATGTACATATAAAAAGGAACAACTGCAGAGTGCAACGGTCAGTTTACCTCTAACCCGGTACCCTAACGCTCTACTCGTGTTGAAATCGCTACAAAGCAAATTCTCTAAAATTAGTGAACAATTTGCTCAGTTTTTAAAATTGTGAAATATCTATGAACAATTTATTCTATTCGTATATTTCGTGTGCGTGTTTTGGAAGTTTTTAACCAGTAATATGAATTCCATGATTGTTTGCGATTTGTGCAACCGCACTTTTGAAGGCGTCGATGCATTTGCATTGCATTATGGTGAGTGCACCGGACCTGTAAACGCATTCAAATTGTTAATGGATGCGGCAACCAATAAAGCACCAACCGCTACTCGTAAGATTGTTAATACCGTACATTTGGAATCCGAGTCTAATGGTGACATAGTACCGACAATGGATCAACCATCAACTTCGGCTGCCGCGAAAGCGCTGACTTCGACTGCAACGAAAGCCCTGAAGAGACCAGGAGGGCTAATAGCTTCAAGACCGTCAAAAATTCCCAGAGTAACGGATGTGACCTGCACTGTATGCAACATTATCCTAAAGTCCAATGTTTATAAAAGGCATTTGCGTACTGATGGGCATAAAAATTCTCAAGTTGCACAACTTACTAGAAATACGAATATTGTTTTAATATCACCTGAAAATAATTTTCACGTTGAAACATATCGTATTCTAAGCGACGAACTTAATGCGATCGTTCTAACAGATTTTTATGCCTCGATGAAGTCTAATATACTGCAACTCATCGAACTAAGTATGAGTAAATACTTATCTATAAAGTTTAATGTCACTCTTTATGGAATGTATGTAAAACACTTAGACGATGGCACCATGGTTGAATCCGTAAAACATTTCACTACGGCCTACCAAAGCCTTTATGACATTGATGCGGCTGAGGCATTACTTGGAAGTATTGTTGAAAATTTAGCAACAGCCAGCTCTGAATTTCAAGAAAAGGATAGCGGTTGGGCTATAAAAACTTTCAAATACTTTGAAATTACAATAGCCAAATTGGAGCATATTCCTGCAGGAGGGTATTGCGCATTGCCGGAACGTATAAGGAAACGGAATGCAGTCATAAATGTGCATAATAATGATGCATACTGTTTTAAATGGTGTATTCTAGCATCAATTGCAAACGAAGCCATTAACAGGTCTACATATAATACCGAAACTAAAAAGGAAATGAGGAAAAGACTTTCCTCAGTATCGTATTATAATATTGGTACCATAGCCTCTACTAAAATTACATACGGAGGCCAAACACTCAATTTTACTGGGATCGAGTTTCCAATTAACTCACGTGGCATAAAACTCTTCGAAATACTAAATCCGGAATACAGTATCAATATTTATGAAATTGATGACTCAAATAAAAAAGACGCAAAGGTTGTGGGACCCACTGTCAGAACTGCCAGCCTTAAACCGAAGCACATTAGCTTACTTGGAGTGTATAATCATACGACAATGATAATGCATTACACGTTTATAACATGCATGTCTAAATTGTCGAAGTCGCAATTTACAAAAAGCCATACAAAAGGGTATTTTTGTCATAATTGCCTTCAACACTACACTTGCGACAGCAAAATGCACAATAAGGCATGCGGCAAAGTTGTTTCGTCATTTCCTAAGGAAGGAACTTATTGTAAATTTGAAAATTGGCATAAGAAACTATCGCCTCCAGTGGTTATTTATGCTGACATTGAGGCTATACTGGAGCAGTATCAACACGCTATTAATGCCCCGGAAACCTCCTCGACAACTAAGGCGCAAAGACATACTGCATGTGCAGTTTCGTTTTATATTGCGCATAAATACAATCCCACATTGAACGAAATGTGGACATATGAGGGTAAGTTTAAAATATTGTAAGCCCCTATGCTTATGCTAATCATTTTTTTTTTTATTTCTTTTATGTAGGTACTGATTGCATCAAGAAATTTTGCGATACAATACATAGCAAAACGCTTAGCCTTTATGAGCAGTACTGGGAGACTCTCAAGGCACCAATTTATCAATTCGACATCGAGGATGAGTGCATTCAGGAATACGATAACTGCTGCGCGTGCGAAGAGCCTATATCCCAGGATGACAGAGAAAATTTTTTTAATTATTTCACCGGTAAATACGAAGGTCCTATACATAAGAAATGTAAAAAAACATATAAGTTTAGATTCCCCACCATTCCGATAGTATTCCACAATTTATCTAAATATGATATCCATTTATTTATAACCGAATTGGGAGGGGACTTGAGTATAATTCCTTGTAATAAGGAATTGTATATTTCAGTGACAAAGAAAGTTACTGTTAATACTAAATACGCATATAACATTCAATTCATTGATTCGAACAGGTTCTTAAATTCAAGTTTAGAAAAGTTAGCTAGCTATTTGACTGATGATTACTTTAAACTCTTAAAACGAAAGTTTGATGGTCTTAAATTTAATCAAATGCGTCGAAAGGGCGTTTTTCCTTATGACTATCTCAATGATTTTTCTAAACTTGATGGACCTCAATTACCTTCAAGAGATTTGTTTTTTAATGCACTTAATAATGAGGAATGTAGCATTGCAGACTATGAATTTGCTCAGCAGGTTTGGAATAACTTCAAATGTAAAAAGATTTCCGATTATTTGAAATTATATCTAGAAAGTGATGTATTGATATTGGCAGATGTCTTTGAAAACTTCAGAGCCATTTGTCTAACAATATATAAACTTGATCCAGTAAATTATGTTACTGCTCCCTCAATTTCATGGGATGCAATGCTCAAATATACAAAGGTTAGGTTAGAGCTTGTAAGTAATTCAGATATTTATAATTTTCTTAAGGTAGGGGTACGTGGAGGCTTAGCCCAATGCACCCAACGAATAGCTGAAGCAAATAACCAATATTTGCCTAACTTTAATCCCTCGAAAGAATCTAACTTTCTGTCGTATATTGATGCAAATAATTTGTATGGTTGGGCTATGAGTCAGACCTTACCTATTTCGAATTTCAAATTTTTGACCCAACAAGAAATTGATTCAATGTCCTTATCAACTATTTCAGTTGATGATGAAATAGGGTATATATTAGAAGTAGATATTGAATATCCTGACTCCCTTCATGATATTCATAACAGCTTGCCTTTCTGTCCTGAAAATAAAATTCCTCCCGGAGGTAAACAGTCTAAATTAATAGCTGACTTAAATCCTAAAAATAATTATATTATCCACTTGAAACAGCTTCAACTGTGTCTGGAGCACGGTCTCAAAATTAAAAGAATTCACAGGGTACTTTCATTTAAACAAAGCAGGTGGTTAGAGCCCTATATTGCCCTTAATAATATGCATAGAAAAAGGGGAGTTAATGAATTTCAAAAAAATTTTTATAAGTTAATGAATAATGCTGTTTATGGCAAGACGATGGAAAATGTTGAGAAACGACGAACAATTAGACTAGTTGGTGATTACCACTCCAAACAAAACTCCCCTGGATTTAGACAGCTCGTTGCTATGAATAATTTACATAGCATTAGCATATTTG
Organism: Hirtodrosophila histrioides; assembly: GCA_037075165.1. NCBI lineage: Eukaryota > Metazoa > Arthropoda > Insecta > Diptera > Drosophilidae > Hirtodrosophila > Hirtodrosophila histrioides. Next base: position 24,680 of record JBAMCL010000136.1, read on the forward strand.
CTAAAGATTTAGCAGCAATAGAACATACAAGCTCTATTATACATTATGATAAGCCTATCTACATTGGTGTCACGGTTTTAGAGCTATCTAAGCACCTAATGTATGATTTTTATTATAATATCATTAGACGTAACAGCCCTTCTACTAAAATTATATATATGGACACAGACTCGTTCATAACCTCTTCATCAGAAGATGTATACACGTTAATAAGAAATTACCCTGAACGGTTTGACACCTCGAACTATTGCCTAGAAAATAGGTTTAAAATTATTCCAGCTAATAACTAAGAGTTGGGTCTTATGAAAGATGAGAATGCAGGAAAAATAATGACCGCATTTGCAGGACTTAAAGCTAAGGCGTTTTCTTATAAGGTAGAATCGAATAATCCTCAGGATACTGAGAGGGAATTTAAAAAAATTAAAGGTGTTAAGGGAAGCGTAGTAAAAAAGCTTAAATATTCCGATTATATTGAGTGCATTAGGAAATGTAAAACTTTCTATGGAGAGCAGAGAGTTATAAGAAGCAGAAAACATGAATTATTTACTGAAATTGTGAACAAAATAGCTCTAAATTATAAAGACGATAAAAGGTTTATATTACCAGATGGTATTAATACATTAGCGTGGGGTCATTATAAAATAAGTGAAAATAATGTACCATAAAAATTTTTATATTAACAATAAAAATTGTATTTTCAAATAATATAAAAAAATGTATTTAAATATTACTCTAATTATACTTATATATGTAATTGAAAAATGTTAATCTAAAATAAATAAATGTACACACCATCAAATCTAATTTCTTTTACTACTTTATTAAGTTGTTTTGATCGATCCATGAATTATAAGAGTCATCAAACCCTAGCCATTTAACTAAAACTTTATTATTTCTAGTTTTCCGGATTTTTTTCTACTAAGTATGCATTTTTGTCTTTTACAGGCTGAAGTTCCTGCTCATAAAATGAGCCTTTTATATGTTCATTTTTATAATCTTTTAATAGGTACGTAACAGGATTTGTTAGTTTTATTTTGATTATTTTGAATATTTCAGTAGTCCAATTAGGTTCATATCCTTTAGTAAAGACACCTTTATATTTACTTATTCTAACATAATCTCCTACATAGTATTTATGGCGTGGAAATACTTTAGGAACGTTGTACACAGAATGTAAAATGAACAGTTCGTTTCTTTTATCCACATCAACGGGTTTCATTTTAATGGTGCGATGATATGTATTATTGTACGTCTTCACTAATTGCTGTAACTTATCAATCCATCTGTAATTCCCTTGATAGCTAAACATTTTCCACATAAGATTTTTTAAAGTTCTATTAAACCGTTCACAGATGGATGCTTTTAGGTGTGTAAAGGTATGATAATGATTTATATTATATTTCTGCATTAATGCTTTAAACTGCTTGTTAAAAAATTCTTTTCCTTGATCGCTTTGGATATTTACTGGGGTTTTAGTAGCCTTTTTAAACACCTGTTGTATTGCTGTAACAATATCTAAAGCTGATTTGTTCTTCACCGGCTCAGCATACGAAAATTTAGAGAATGTATCAATAACAGTAAGTAAGTAATGGTACCCATCATTTTGCTTATAAAAAGGCCTCATTTCCACTATATCAATTTGCCAAGTTTCGTTTAGCCCCTTGTGCACGAATTTCCGTCTGAGAAAATTTTTCCGGACAGGCTTGTGTATTTCAGAAACAACTTGTATTTTACTCATATTATTGTTTTATTTATTCATTCGTTGACTGCTTAGATAGAACTGATTGCTTATATTGAATGACATCGCTCTTTATTTCCTTATACATCTTTTTAGATATTTCAAAACATAATCTAGTTAAATCTACTTCAACATCAGAATCATATGATGCTTGTAAATCACTCAGTCTTATTTCATTTGTGTGCATTGTAGCACATTTTGGAATAATATGTTTATAGTAGATATATGCAATTTGTTTTCTTAATATTGTATTCCAGCATAAAAATGATGTTATAAAAATACCTAAGCGAAGAAAAGATCTCCATGATTCACTATCAAATTCGATTTTATTGCCGTATTGATTTAAAGTTAAAATGCATTGCTTATCCACTTTTCTATACTTGAAATGACACTTAACTGAATTTAGTAACGGATGATCAATGATTGTATCAGGCATTAAAAACTCATATTGATCTAGTTTTAGTTGAATATATTCCTTATACGTTAACAATTGAATCCATTCTTCCTTTTCAAAGCCAATGAAATTATGTTTGTTTTGCTGGATCCATACCATTGGAGCAAATTTTCTGCTAGTTGAAAACCCACACTTTAACTTTAAATTATGGTGTACATAATACTCAAACCCATAAATTATTTCATGATCTTGTTTTTTTCGAGAGTTCTGGACTCTTTTCAACTGAAATGTGTCCATTGTGGTTGGATAGCTAAAACAAACTGTCTCTACGTTGTGTCATTTAACTTTATATAAAGAGAAATTAAATACATATTATGAATACTTTACATACTGGTTACACAAGTATATAATAGACTAAATCAACAAACAGGTTACGCAAGTATATAACGACTCTCTCAAAACTGGTTAGGTTAGTATATATAAAGAACTTCATCCCAAAACATACGTTTAACGTTTCCACTTAGTAATATGGAGGACACAACACGGTTAATTGGAGGGGTAAAAGATGCATCTAAAGAGAGAGAATATTCTGTATACAAGAACCCTTTTAATAAGAATGATTCCGAGAAGAAAGAGGACAAAAAATATTCCACTTCAGACATAAAATATCAAAAACTGAAATAGCCTCACACTGAGTAAGAGTTTAGTCCTTACAACCAAGCCCATATATAAACCCAACACACAATGTTAACTGTACTGCTATATAAAGAGGCAAACTGCTACTAGTTCAAACAGTTTATTAAATAAGGTCTAGCCAAAATGTTCAAAGTGGACAGAAATTCTTGCGTTTTGGTAGACTTCCAATACGTCTTCGGAAACGGAAGCCAAATTTTTGTTAAAGAGTTGGCATTCATGCAAGCTGGATCAGTTACTCCGAATTTCTTCCACTTTAAACCTCCTTATAATGTTAAGGAATTGGATGACGTCTCACGAAATACTCAACACTTCACCAAACGCACAATAAATGGATTGGATTGGGCCGAAGGAGACATTCCATATTTAAGTCTTAGTGAAATATTAACTCCATTGAATAGTTTCGCTACAGTAATCGTGAGAGGAGAAGCTAAGAAAGAGTTCCTAACTAAATATTTGTCAACCAAGATAATTGACATTAAAATTAGACAAAGTTTAATTTGTTATCCCAATTTCTTTACAAATTGTCGAATACATAAAAAGTCAACAGTTAGATGCGCTGTTAATAATTTATTTAAAATTTTTGTAATATTGGAAAATTCTAATTTTGAAGTATACGAAAATTTATAAAAAAAAAAAAAAACAATAAATAAACAATTATGTTCATGCAATTCATTCATCCTTTTACTATGCTAATATGTGGGCCATCCGGATCTGGAAAAACAACATTTTTGGAAAATCTCTTAAAAATGAAACAATATCTAATGAGTGAAAATATGGAACGAGTCATATGGTGCTATGGAGAAGAACATGCTAAACCATCTTTTACTGACTTAGAATATCATAAGGGGGTTCCAGAGGAGATAGAAAATGAAAGTAACGAACCCATACTACTGATATTGGATGATCTAATGATGGGTGCCTTCAATAAAAATGTATGTGAATTATTTACCAAAGGCTCACATCATAGGAACTTATCAGTAATAGTTGTTACTCAGAATATTTTCCATAAATCATCGCATACTCGTGATATTTCATTAAATACAAAGTATATTGTAGTGTTCAAAAATCCTAGAGACAAGCTACAGTTTCATTGCTTAGCTAGACAAATTTACTCTGAAAATCCTAATGAATTAATGCGTGTATAAGTTAAGAACTAAGTACATAAAATACACTCTTTTCTGTCATACATTGTTATTCACACACAATCATAAGTAATTTGGTTGCCCTCAGCAACAAATACAACAACACTTAACACACAGCCGTAAGCACTCTGTTTGCCCTCAGCAACAAAGTAATATTCTTGTAAACAATGCTGACTCGCTACCAAGAGTTCTGCGCGCAGCAACTGTAAACGGACACCGTGTTGCTTGCGCAAGAATGCTGAGTCGGCACGCCGACTCGAGCGAATGGTGTGATGCATTGACTTCGCAGGGCTACTTAAGCTTGAATATTTCTGTAGCCTGCAGTCTCAATCTAGATCGCAACATTATAAGACGAATGAATGATTAAAGCTCCGGCATTGCCGTAAAACGAGAACATAAAACATTAATTGTGTTATCAATCATAGTTGACCACGTCCAAGACGGGCAACTGGGAAAGTTCCCACAACCTAATCACAGTGTTCCAGTAGTCACCTATTGGATGCATCAACACCTCACCAAGGAGAAGAAGTTATCACCGTCCACGGATCGTCACTCGACAACGCAGTTAGACGGAAGACATAATTGGCGCCCAACCAATAAACAAGAACCCATTGTCATGTAAGTTCATAAGTGATTTCGGCTTTGAAGAAATTATTAACGAACGCCACGTACCGATACGTGTGATCTTAAAAACAAAAAACAAGTAAAGTAAATATTGCTGCATTTTTCTGCCAGCATTTCATTTTTTAACGTTGCATACTTTTGCTAAAATTTGTTGCATACTTTCGGCAGCATTATATTTTTTGCTAACCCCTAAAATTTTATAAATATTGCATACCCCAAGATACACTATTTTCTATTATTGCCAACAGTTTTACATGCCGACCTTTCACGATCGGCCTAAGTTTTGAAAAGTGCCAACCATAAGCCAATGAGTTGGAATCATAGGGAAGTAAAAGTTGAATATAACAGTGACGATAGTTGGGAGGGGGAAGTCAATTGCTCAGTAGATCCTACTCCTGCAGACACCGCTGTAACTGAAGAAATGGAGCCAGCTCAAATTCAGGCTCTCGTTGAGGGTGCCGTCAGGCAAGCTTTAGCGCTACAACAAAATCAATTTCAAGCACAAATAACCGCTTTGGCTACACAAGTACAGAGTTTGCAGGTGGAAGCACCGCAAATCATCACATACGAGAAAATATCCGTCGATCCTGCCGCCAAATGCGATATCCCCTTAGACATTATTAAATCTGTGCCGGATTTCACTGGTGTGCAGGACGAGTATGTAGCGTGGAGGCAAGCAGCCATCTACGCGTACGAACTATTCAAGAAGTTTCCAAAGAGTACTGCACACTACCAGGCGGTAGCGATCATTAGGAATAAAATCAAAGGCCCAGCTGGAGCCTTACTAGTGTCTCACAACACTGTCCTAAATTTCGATGCAATACTAGCTAGGCTAGATTGCACATACTCGGATAAAACATCCTTGCGTTTGTTGAGACAAAGTTTGGAGATAGTTACGCAGGGCGAAATGTCCCTCATGCAATACTACGATGACGTTGAAAAGAAACTCACGCTCGTCACCAACAAAATCGTAATGTCTCACGACCAAGAAGGCGCCGATTTGCTCAACCGGGAGGTTAGAGACGACGCCTTACACGCCTTTATCTCCGGTCTTAAAAAGTCATTGAGAGCGGTTGTGTTCCCTGCACAACCAAAAGATCTACCATCCGCTCTGGCCCTGGCCAGAGAAGCAGAAGCTAGCATTGAGAGAAGCATGTTTGCCAACTCTTACGCTAAAGCCCTGCAGGACCGAGCGCAAATTGCTGAGGGTAACAAAATCCGTGCCCAAGGCAAACCAACCAGATTTAACAGAGATGAGCAAAATCAGGAGAAAAATCCCCATTTTGTGAAACGCCAAAAGGGCGGTCCCCAGCCCCAGGCCCCTAAAGACAATCAAACCGAGGCTCCACAGCCCATGGAAGTTGACTCTTCCTCCAGATATAGACAAAAAACCGACTATAGCAAGCGTCAGGCTAATGAATCCAACGCACCAAAACGCAAGAGTTCGTCAGACCGTTCAACAGGTCAAAGACGCCAACGCGTTAACAATGTCGTACAAACAGACTCCAAAGAAGCTGTAACAGAGTACGAGAAGGCGGCCAAAGAGGCAGTTGAAGAGCTAGAGAGTGAGAACGAGTACGCACCTGGTGACGACTCGGTTAATTTTTTAGGGAACACTCCCGGCTTCCGTACATTGAACGGCGGTTGGCTGGGAGAACTCTGAAGATGTTGATTGACACTGGCGCGGCAAAGAATTATGTTAAGCCCTTAACAGAGCTAAGGACCATAACGCCGGTCGCCAAGTCATTCTCGGTAAACTCGATCCACGGGTCTACCGAAATCAAGCGCAAATGCTTGATGAATATTTTCAAACATACTTCCCCATTTTTTCTCCTCGATACCCTAAACTCTTTCGACGCGATCATAGGCTTCGACTTGCTAACACAAGCCGGGGTCAAATTGAACTTGGAAAAAAATACTCTGGAATACCAGGGTATATCCGAAAAACTCCAGTACTATCAATGTGCTGACGTGAACTTCACCGATGTCAACGACATCGTAGTTCCCCCTTCCGTAAAGAAAGAGTTCAGGGACATGATACTCAGAAACAAAAAAGCTTTCTCAAATGCAGATGAAGCTCTCCCGTTTAATACTGCTGTTGTCGCTACAATCCGAACAGTAGACAACGAGCCCGTGTATTCAAGATACCCGAGTCTCATGGGTGTTTCTGACTTCATAAACAAAGAGGTCAAACAACTGCTGGACGATGGCATAATTAGGCCCTCCAGGTCGCCTTACAACAGCCCAACATGGGTGGTGGATAAAAAAGGCACTGACCCACACGGTAACCCAAAAAAAAGGTTGGTAATCGACTTCAGGAAATTGAACAAAAAAACCATACCGGACCGTTACCCCATGCCGAGCATCCCTATGATCTTAGCAAGCCTAGGAAAGGCAAAATACTTCACTACCCTCGACTTAAAGTCTGGGTATCACCAAATCTACCTTGCGGAGCATGACCGCGAAAAGACTTCGTTTTCGGTAAGCAGCGGCAAGTACGAGTTCTGTCGCCTACCGTTCGGCCTGCGCAATGCAAGCAGCATATTCCAAAGAGCAATAGACGATATCCTGAGGGAGCACATAGGAAAGATTTGCTTTGTCTATGTTGATGACGTCATAATTTTTTCTAAAAATGAAACGGAGCACGTTCAACACATTAACATTGTGTTAAAATGTCTGATCGACGCCAACATGCGTGTAGGCCCTGAAAAGACTCAATTCTTCAAAGAGAGTATTGAATTTCTGGGTTTCATTGTAACCAAGAACGGAGCAACATCCGATCCCAAAAAAGTTAAAGCCATTCAGGAATTCCCTGAACCAAAGAGTGTCTACAGTGTTAGGTCCTTCTTGGGGTTAGCCGGCTACTATAGGGTCTTTATAAAAGACTTTGCCGCTACAGCTCGTCCGATATCGGACATACTTAAAGGGGAAAATGGTTCGGTTAGCAAGCACGTATCAAAGAAAATCCCTGTTGAATTTAATGAAGTTCAACGCGATGCATTCCACCGTCTGCGGAATATTTTGGCATCAGAAGATGTCATGTTAATGTATCCAGATTTTCAGAAACCGTTCGACTTAACCACTGATGCTTCGGCCAGTGGAATTGGTGCGGTTTTCTCCCAAGGCAATAGGCCAATAACAATGATTTCTCGCGCTTTAAAACAAGCCGAACAAAACTATGCAACCAACGAAAGAGAATTGCTGGCCATTGTGTGGGCTTTAGGCAGACTGCAGAACTTTCTGTACGGCTCTAGGGAAATTAACATTTTCACAGACCATCAGCCGCTCACGTTCGCTGTGGCGGACAAGAACACAAATTCCAAGATTAAAAGATGGAAATCTTACTTTGACCAGCACAATGCCAAAATGTTTTATAAACCAGGCAAAGAGAACTTGGTGGCGGATGCCCTTTCAAGGCAAAACATTAATGCTCTACAAGATGAGCTCCGTTCGGACGCTGCAACCGTTCACAGCGAACTCTCCCTGACCTACACGGTCGACTCAACAGACAAACCATTGAATTGCTTTAGGAACCAGATTGTCCTGGAGGAATCGCGTTTACCATTAAGCGAAACTTGTTGCTGTTTCGCAGCAAAACACGCCACTTGATCAGTTACACTGACAAAAGCACAATTCTCGAAACACTCAAAGAAGTTGTGAATTCTGGAGTCGTAAATGCAATACTTTGCGATCTCCCCACGTTGGCAAGTTTCCAACACGACCTGATTTTACTTTTCCCTGCTACCCAGTTTTGGCATTGCAGAAATCTAGTGCAGGATGTAACGGACAAAAACGACCAGTTAGAAATCATCACTGCCGAACACAATCGAGCGCACAGAGCAGCTCAAGAAAATATTAAACAGGTACTCCGTAACTACTATTTTCCCAATATGGGCAATTTAGCCAAAGAAGTGGTTGCGAACTGCAGGGTCTGCACTAAAGCCAAGTACGATAGGCACCCGAAGAAACAAGAACTTGGGAAAACGCCTATACCAAGTTATACTAGTGAAATGTTGCATATTGACATTTTCGCGACAGACAAGAAACAATTCTTGACCTGCATAGACAAATATTCCAAATTTGCAGTCGTCCAACCGATATTGTCCAGAACAATAATCGATATCACAGGCCCTCTACTACAAATTGTTAACCTTTTCCCCGCAACCAAGACAATTTATTGCGATAACGAGGCAGCTTTCAATTCCGAGACCATCACTTCGATGCTCCGGAACGCCTACGGCATTTGCATTGTGAATGCGGCCCCGCTGCACAGCACCTCAAACGGCCAGGTGGAACGCTTTCATAGCACCCTGACCGAAATTGCGAGATGCCTCAAGTTAGACAAGAAAATCAGCGACACTACAGAGTTAATCTTAAAGGCTACGATAGAATACAAGAAAAGTTTGCATTCAGTAACCCGCGAGAAACCAATTGAGGTTGTTCACGCAGCAGCCGGTGATCGTCGCGAAATCGTCAAAGACAGGCTAGTTAAGGCACAGCAAGACAACATCAAAAGATGCAATGCATCCAGGCAAAACCGCGTTTGCGAGGTAGGGGAAAAGGTGTTCCAGAAGAACAACAAGAGGTTAGGGAACAAATTAACTCTCTTATGCTCAGAGCAAAAGGTCGAAGCAGACCTGGGAACGTCTGTCCTCATTAAGGGGAGGGTGGTCCATAAGGACAACCTGAAATAGGCTTTCCACCACAATTAGCTAGTAAGTCAAATTAGAGTTAGAACAACGTCTTATATTTTTCAGGTTTGCACTGTTTGCACTCACTTTACTTATAGTACTAGCAGCGGTAAACGCTCGGATCACCGACTTCTCGCATGCCAACTACATTCCGGTCCTAGACGGGGAAGTACTGGTGTTCAATCAACGTAGCTACTTGAGGCACTCAAGTAACATTTCTGAATTCATTAGTATGATAGATGAGACCGAAAAACTGTCCGATTCCTTTCCACAGTCGCATATGCGCAAACTACTAGACGTAGATACAGATCACCTTAGAACATTGTTGTCCGTTCTTCAAGTACATCACAGATTTGCACGAAGCCTCGATTTCTTAGGCACTGCCTTGAAGGTTGTTGCTGGTACCCCTGATGCTTCAGATTTCCTAAAGGTCCGCGTTACAGAGGCTCAGTTGGTGGAGTCTAACTCCAAACAGATCCTAATAAACTCCGAAACTCAAAAGCAAATTAACAGATTAACGGACGCTATCAATAAAATTATCTGTTCCCGCAAAGGCGATTTGGTTGACACTCCTCATTTATTTGAGACATTGTTGGCAAGGAATAGAATACTTAATACAGAAATTCAAAATTTAATACTCACGATAACGTTGGCAAAAGCAAACATAGTAAATCCTACAATCCTTGATCATGCCGATCTGAAATCACTTATTGAACAAGATACCCCAATAGTTAGCTTATTGGAAGCTTCTAAGATCAAGGTCCTTCAATCCGAGAATATTATCCACATATTAATAGCCTACCCCAAAGTTGAATTTAAGTGCCAAAAGGTCTCCGTCTACCCCGTCTCACACCAACAAACCATTCTGCGACTCGACGAGGACACGTTGGCGGAATGCGAAAGGGATACCTTTGCAGTTACTGGATGCACTGTGACTACGCATAACACCTTCTGCGAACGAGCACGGCGCGAAACCTGTGCTAGCTCCCTTCATGCGGGAAACACCGCCAATTGCCACACTCAACCCAGCCACCTGAATGCAATAATGCCTATAGATGACGGCGTCGTGGTAATCAACGAAGCGACAGCGCGCGTCAGAACTGACGATGGCGCGGAGGTAACCGTCTCAGGAACCTTCCTGATAACTTTCGAACGGTCTGCAGCTATCAATGACACGGAGTTCATAAACTTGCGCAAATCACCAAGCAAGCAGCCTGGCACCGTGAGGTCACCACTCCTAAACATCATCGGACATGACCCGGCACTAAGCATACCACTCCTGCATCGTATGAACATCAACAACTTGCAATCAATTCTGGATTTCAAGGAGGAGGTAATTGCGGCTGGCTCACCTAAATATTGGTTCGCAGTTGGTGCAGTCCTGAACGTCGGACTAATTGGCTCATTCATCCTTTTTATGGCACTAAGGAGAAAGCGAGCAACACTGAGGATACAGAAGGCTTTGGACAACTTTAATATGACCGAGGACGGTCATCATTCTGAGGGGGGGGTAGTTAAGAAGTAAGTACATAAGATACACTCTTTTCTGTCACACATTGTTATTCACACACAATCATAAGTAATTTGGTTGCCCTCAGCAACAAATACAACAACACTTAACACACAGCCGTAAGCACTCTGTTTGCCCTCAGCAACAAAGTAATATTCTTGTAAACAATGCTGACTCGCTACCAAGAGTTCTGCGCGCAGCAACTGTAAACGGACACCGTGTTGCTTGCGCAAGAATGCTGAGTCGGCACGCCGACTCGAGCGAATGGCGTGATGCATTGACTTCGCAGGGCTACTTAAGCTTGAATATTTCTGTAGCCTTCAGTCTCAATCTAGATCGCAACATTATAAGACGAATGAATGATTAAAGCTCCGGCATTGCCGTAAAACGAGAACATAAAACATTAATTGTGTTATCAATCATAGTTGACCACGTCCAATACGGGCAACTGGGAAAGTTCCCACAACCTAATCACAGTGTTCCAGTAGTCACCTATTGGATGCATCAACACCTCACCAAGGAGAAGAAGTTATCACCGTCCACGGATCGTCACTCGACAACGCAGTTAGACGGAAAACATAATTTATATAAGGAAGTAACCGATGAACCTCATGGTTATTTGGTTATCGATCTCACACAAAGAATAAACGATCTCCTACGCTATCGTTCAAATATTTTTAATTCTTCCTACTCATACTGTTTTTGTGATGATAATGGTCTGCAAAAAGAGTCTAAGACGATTGAAAGCGAACAAGCATTTATTGTATGTACTGAAAAGAGCTAACATTAAGTTGCGTAAGGCCATAATAAGTAATAGTGACAACGACTTAGTAAAATCATTAATAGAGATTGTATTGAATACTTTACAAGAAAACCATCAACTTACAAGCAAACAACATAACTTGTTAAAAAAGTATAAAAATGTTTTACGTAATGTATCGCGCATCAAACACTCCATTAAATCGACAAGAAAAGTACTAATACAGCAAGGTGGATTTCTGCCTATTTTAATATCATCTTTACTAACAGGAGTTTTTGGTAGGTAAAATTGTGGAAAATGTTTAACACAAAAAATAAATTAATTAAAGTTATATTAATGCATCCTAATGCATATCATAAGATCATTAGCAATAATAGAGGAGAAGAATTAATAAACCGAAAGTTCTTACCAATAATTTGTAACAATAAGCTGAGTGATTTTGATAAATGGATTCAAATATCTCAAGAGCTGCAGTTCTTTATCCAACAAAAAAAATCTCATCATGCTATACATTCCGAGAATCAAACCCAAACAAACTACGCATCTCAACCATTTATGGATGCTGCAACTCAAACTTACAGTGAGAATTCAACACTGAATGATGTTGCTAGGGATCAAAACAAGAGATTAATATTGATAAGAAAATGTTTAAATCGCATATAAACAAGGTGCCGAGTGAGACTTTGGATAGTTTCAATAATAATGAGAACAAACAGTCTAATACTAAATATAAAGCAGGAATATCAAAGCATAAAACGTCAACACCCGAGAAAATTCATAAGCGAAATTTTGAAGAAATTGCTGACCTAAGTTCGCTTGAGCATCCTTCCAAAACGACCAGAATAGAGCCTCCTATAAAAAAAAAGGACAATTTCAAAAAAGAGGAACCAACATATAAGAGAAGCAGTGGTAGACTTAAGAAGTAGTGAATATATTACCGGACGCGAAAAACTTCGTAGATCAATACGACAACAGAAGCAGGATGATACTTTAAAAGGAAAGTCTAAAAAAATCTCTAACAAAGCAAAACCATATCAAATAGGGAAAAATAAAATGGATTGGATTACCTTACGCTAATTTAAATAATTCATAGGCATAAAAAATGAGTAGTTATAATGAATTTTTCTTAACTATATTTAGTAATAACTCTTTGAATGTTTTTCCTGAAAATGTTCAGAGTGCATTTACGAATCTAGTGCATATTTCTGAAAACATTGATGAACATTGGGAAGTTGGTGTAACAGAAATATACTTAAATCCAATATCACAAATAGAAATAATTGCGGAAACTTCGTATCAAAGTATGGCCAATGGACTACTATTTATATATACAGACATGATAAAGCCTAGATGTTTAGGTGATAAAGGAGCTCGATGTCTTCGATTATTTTATTATAGAAATATGCCAGAACTCATTCAATTTAATAACATCGAGTACTATCCAATTGAGAATTGCAGTATAAAAGATATCTCAATTTTAATAACTGATTCAAGAGGATATAAGGTCCCATTTCAAGCATCTTCGACAACTACTTATCTGACACTTCATTTTAAAAAGAAGAGAGAATTACTATAAATATTACTGTGATCATGAATATTTAATTCATAAAGATATCAGCGAGCATGGAGAAACTTTACAACGAGTATTATACAAATCAATGTGGGGGCGGTTTGAGTCACATTGGAACCCTTTATGTTACTCCAAGAATCGTACAGCATGGTCGAGGAATTGGCAACTTTTTTAGTGGTCTTTTCAAATACATAAAACCGTTATTCTTGAGCGGAATAAATGCTGTTAAAAATCAAGCTATGGATACAGGCAAAGCTGTGATAAATGATTTAGGCCGAAAACCTTTACGCAACATTATTAAAGAGCAAAGTAAAATTGCTCTTCAAAATCTTTCGAATAAAGTAATAGATAAAATGACTCAGTCAGGATCTGGACGACGAAATAAAAGGAAGCGTACCGCATCAAAGAGAGCTCATTGTAAATCTAAGCATTCACGCGTGAATATAAAACAAGCCAACAAAAAACGTAAAAAATAGCAAACTCTCAAGAAAACTAGCAGATATTTTTACAAAACGAAAATGACAAATCATATCGAGTGTATGAAGAGTGAACTGGATTTGTTTGAACCACATCCAACTCAGAGCAGTATTTTACGCACCGAAGAAGTTACTTACAATCCCATTGCATCATTGGATGGAGCCAGTTCAATTGAATTCGTCTGCTTAGGCAATGGTGAAACATATAGAGATCTATCAAGTGTATATTTAAGACTATTAGTTCAACTTAAAAATAATGAAAATAAAGACATTACTGATAATTCCGTTAATGTAGTAAATAATATATTACATTCAATATTTAGAAGTTCGTCTGTATATTTAAACAATACATTAGTTTCTCAAAGCGACAATAATTATCACTATCGTTCATATTTGCAAACTATTTTAAATTATGGTAATGATGCTAGTGAAAGTCATTTAGCAACCCAAGGGTATTACTCTAGCTATGTAAGATAGAATGTGTTTATCGATGGCAGTCTTAATCTAAAAAATTTGTTTCAAAAAAGTAATAAAGTGGAATTGTATGGTAAAGTCCACGGTGACATATTTAATCAACCCAAACTACTGATAAATAATGTAGACCTAAGAATTACATTTAATATCGAAAAGACATCATTTTATTTGTTGGAAGATGCAACTGAATCAACGTTAAAAATATTAGAAGCACAACTTTTTATGAATCATATCACAGTTAATCCAAGTATTTTGCTAGCCCATCATAGGGTTCTTCAAAGTAAAAATGCTATTTATCCATATAATAAAGTAGAAGTTAAATCTTTTACACTATATCCTGGCAATAATACACTCTCAATTGATAATGCGGTCATTGGTCAATTACCTAATTTTTTGGCATTCTGTATGGTTAAGAATAGAGCATATTCAGGTTCAAGGCGTCTTGACCGTTTTAATTTTGAACACTTTAAAATTCAAAGGTTCAATCTTTTAGTTAATGGCGTACAAGTACCATCGCAAGCACTAGAGTTTGATTACACTCAACCACAAAATACGCAAAGTGCTCGAGGGTATAATATGCTGTTTCGAGCAAATGGAATAAAACATTTTGATAGAGGACTTCAAATTACAAAGGAGATGTTTGATAAAAATTGTTTTATACTAGCATTCGACTTAACAGCAGATCATTCTAATTCCACTGTATGCTCTAACTTTATTAATCAAGGAACAATAAGAATTGAAGGTCGTTTTGCTGAAGCCTTAGACGAGGCAGTTACAGTCTTGTATATTGTGAATATGATTCTATGATTGATATTGATAAGCATAGAAATATTAGAGTTTTACTTTAATATGAATAGTTTACAAATTAATCAGTTCTTAAGAGAACATCCTAACACTAAAAAAATTTTTAGAGGTGTTTTTCCAGCAGATAAGTTACCCAAAAAAATAAATAGTCATCCGGCAATAATAATTGCCAATACTGATTCATCTGATAAGCCTGGTTCTCACTGGGTTGCCTTTTACATAAAAAATAAGCATACGGCTGAATTTTATGATTCTTATGGTCAGTATCCTCCAAATAAATATTTTCTCCACTTTTTAAAAAACCAACTCTCTAAAGTTCACATATAACAGACAACAAATTCAAGGATATTTTTCCAACACTTGCGGACATTATTGCATGATGTTTAGTATTAATAAGAGTAAAAACAAATCACTTAAGAAATTTTAAAGTACTTTTAAGAAAAATGATTTTATACATAATGATAAGCTAATTTTAAGATTGTTTAAAAAAGAATGCTATAAATAAAACACAATTCATTAAAAATTATTATTGATTGATTTATTTATTTAAACATATGCGATCTCTTAATTTATAATAACGGTTCATGAGACACAATGCTTCACTTCTATAGCCAGCGATGAAGAAACAGCTCCAAGTGTCAGGACCTTCCTCAGCATCGTCTGAAGACCAAGGACACGTATCGAAATGCATTCCATACCGTGATTGTTTAATTTGTTTATGTTCGATGTCGGTCAACAGTGTCTTAATATGTCTAAGACGGTCGTAATGTTCGAAGAAAATCATATCCTCAAACTGGATAAGAAATACTTCAATTTGTTTTGAAAGCATTGTGACTGTCGGACTCAGTTAAAAGACTATTTGTTATTTTAACCAGGCAAAGTTATTTATATTGTGAGGTATTATATACTTAAATACTTTTACATAAGACTGAAAATGTGGTGTTTTATAGCCATCCTTCTTTTTTCCTTTGTATATTACATGAGTGATACAATTTTCTTTTAACTTTTTGTATGGCGCCTTAACAGGAAATATATTGACAAAAGACTGGGGCAAAAATATCCAAAGCGATCTGCCGTCTTTGTCATGTAGATAAAGGACCATTTTTTCACCATACGCAGTAGTTTAATTCTACAATCACTGATAGCGTACTCAGCGTCTACTATTAAGTTATCTGCTTTAGTATATCCTTGTCCTGTAAAACCATTAGTATCATTTAATATATCCAAAAATTCCTGTAAATATATACCTTTGTATTTATGTAAAGACAGTTCTAAGTAGTACATACCATTGTATTTTATTGACACCCTGCTCTTTTAATGCGTTCTGTTTATAAAATGGATTTAAACTGAAAAACTTACATGAGGAGCATACCCTTATATAAAGAAAACAGCCTAAGTTGCAGCAGGTGTAATAAAAAATGACAGCCCATAAAAACAAAGAGAAGGGTGTGATTTCCAAAAAGGCAAAGTTAGAAAGTGCATTTTAACCCTCACACCAGGGTGCAGGTACTCAATCGTGATTAAACATGTCCCTTTTTGTGTGTGTGATTTCCAAACAGACTAAGTTAGAAAGTGTCTTTTAACCCTCACACCATGCTACAGATACTCAGTCGAAATTAAACATGTCCCTTTTTGATATTATTCATGAGATAGCGGACGAACTGTTTAAAGTGGGCACGGGTGCAGGTGCTGCTCTGATTTTAACAAGTTCAATCATGTCTGATTTTTATTTTGCTTTTCCTTTAAGTACAACCAAATGTTTCTCACGCACACAATGAGGATCAAACAATAACCAATCACCAATTACCAAGAGGTCCTCCTCTATCCTATGCAAACCAGTCTTAAAGTAAATAGAACACAAGCATATATAAAACAGTCTCTTTCACTCTTAAGTGTCCTTCGAATTTTTCTTTTGCATTTACCAGTGCATTGGTAAATGCATTGAGAAAATATTCGTATTCAGTTGATTACCTATCAGGATGGACAAGTACTGCTGTGTGCTCTGTGATACTATTCAGAAGATTTCGAAGTAAATGTGGTCTCAAAGAACACATACTATTTAAACATAACTTCAGTCGAGAGAAAAGTAATTTCAAATTCAGGTGTGAACTATGTGTCTATACAAAAGTGTATGCTAGTAAATCGGGGTTGAAAAAACACATTATTTCTAAGCATAACTTTAGCTATGAGAAGGCTAGATCAAATATATTTTTGTGAATACAAGTTTTACTTAAATATATTCAAAGACATTTTACTTATACATTAACGAGACTTCAAAAGAACTCTAAGCTAATTATTTGTCTGCAAACAGGTAATATGAGGCAAAGAAGTCACAAGCAGCATAATAAAATTGACCCTCATAAAAAACAGGGTATGGGTTAGGGGTTAACATATGGAAGATCTCATAAAACAATGGTTCGAGCTAGAGGGGTTTTCATATGGAAGATCACATAAAACAATGGCTCGAGCTAGAGGCTTAAATAATCATTGTGAGAAGGGACACATGAACAGATAATCTTGACTTAAGACGTGAATAAACACGCTTCATTTCATCAATTAGATGAATACTACTGCTTTAAGTAGTTATGACTTAGGCAACCAGACACCTATATTGACCCCGATCAATTGTAACGGTTTACAATTGCATGAAAGTACCCTTGATATTAGAAGCGCATTTCACAATGCTTCGAAATTCAGTGTCAACATAGCCGAATTTATTACGGTAGACCTTTTCCCAGCAACGGTAGACCCTTTTTCTCATCAACGGTAGGCCTTTTTCTCAGCAGGCATCCAACGTACCTGCGCCTCTGAACGTGTAACAGTTGATCGGTTACTCAGGACATCAGCAAAGAAAGGCTATTAGTTAGGTCACCAACCAACTGCTTGCTGCTCGTGTAGTGAAGTCACCATCCAAGTGCATTGCTTGCTGATCGTTTAGTAATGGCACCAACTGCACTGCTTGATGCGCCTCAAAACTGCACTGCTTGATGCGCCTCAAAACTGCACTGCTTGCAGCGCCCTCTAGCGGCCCTTTAGGGTGTACTGCTTCCATCACTTAGTCAGGACATTAACATTTAGTCAGGACATTAACAATTCCAGGACACAAAACACAGCGATCAAAATGAGGAAAATGCCGAAAAAAGATGAAAAAAGAGGAAAAAAGAGGAAAAGAGGAGAAAAAGGAGAAAAAAGGAGAAAAAGGAGAAAAAACGAAGAAAGGAACAGTAGTAGTGATTTTGAACCGCCAAAAGTCCGATCTTTAAATAAGCAGCACTGCGCGCCATCTATCGGCGAAAATGCAAGAGTGGCGCCATAGATGGCGCCACTGCTTGCATTTTTCGCCCATAGATGGCGCTGCAAGCAGTGCATGCTTAGTTCAACTGCGTGAATTTCGCGATTGCCAAAATCCCTACTACTGTTCCTTTCTCCGTTTTCTCTCCTTTTTTTCTTTTTTTTCCTTTTCTCCTTTTTTTCTCCCTTTTTCTCCTCTTTTTCCTCTTTTTTCCTCTTTTTTCATCTTTTTTCGGCATTTTCCTCATTTTGATCGCTGTGTTTTGGTCGCTGGTATTGTTAGTGTCCTGACTAAACGTTAATGTCCTGACTAAGTGATGGAAGCAGTACACCCTAAAGAGCCGCTAGAGGGCGCTGCAAGCAGTGCAGTTTTGAGGCGCATCAAGCAGTGCAGTTTTGAGGCGCATCAAGCAGTGCAGTTGGTGCCATTTCTAAACGATCAGCAAGCAATGCACTTGGATGGTGACTTCACTACACGAGCAGCAAGCAGTTGGTTGGTGACCTAACTAATATCCTTTCTTTGCTGATGTCCTGAGTAACCGATCAACTGTTACACGTTCAGAGGCGCAGGTACGTTGGATGCCTGCTGAGAAAAAGGCCTACCGTTGATGAGAAAAAGGGTCTACCGTTGCTGGAAAAGGTCTACCGTAATAAATTCGGCTATGTTGACACTGAATTTCGAAGCATTGTAAAATGCGCTTCTAATATCTAGGGTACTTTCATGCAATTGTGAACCGTTACAATTGATCGGGGTCAATACAGATGTCTGGTTGCCTAAGTCATAAGTACTGGCAAATGCTGACTTGATCTCGGTGTTCTTT
>JBAMCL010000137.1:0-59854 GCA_037075165.1 Hirtodrosophila histrioides
GATGGATATAGATGGATATAGATGGATATAGATGGATATAGATGGATATAGATGGATATAGATGAATATAGATGAATATAGATGGATATGGATATATATGGATATAGATGGATATAGATGTATATAGATGGATATAGATGGATATAGATGGATATAGATGGATATAGATGGATATAATTGGATATAGGTGTATATAGATGGATATAGATGGATATAGATGGATATAGATGGATATAGATGGATATAGATGGATATAGATGGATATAGATGGATATAGATGGATATAGATGGATATAGATGGATATAGATGGATATAGATGGATATAGATGGATATAGATGGATATAGATGGATATAGATGGATATAGATGGATATATATGGATATAGATGGATATAGATGGATATAGATGGATATAGATGGATATAGATGGATATAGATGGATATAGATGGATATAGATGGATATAGATGGATATAGATGGATATATATAGATGGATATAGATGGATATAGATGGATATAGATGGATATAGATGGATATAGATGGATATAGATGGATATATATGGATATAGATGGATATAGATGGATATAGATGGATATAGATGGATATAGATGGATATAGATGGATATAGATGGATATAGATGGATATAGATGGATATAGATGGATATAGATGGATATAGATGGATATAGATGGATATAGATGGATATAGATGGATATAGATGGATATAGATGGATATAGATGGATATAGATGGATATATATGGATATATATGGATATAGATCGATATAGATGGATATAGATGGATATAGATGGATATAGATGGATATAGATGGATATAGATGGATATAGATGGATATAGATGGATATAGATGGATATAGATGGATATAGATGGATATAGATGGATATAGATGGATATAGATGGATATAGATGGATATAGATGGATATAGATGGATATAGATGGATATAGATGGATATAGATGGATATAGATGGATATAGATGGATATAGATGGATATAGATGGATATAGATGGATATAGATGGATATAGATGGATATAGATGGATATAGATGGATATAGTATGGATATAGATGGATATAGATGCATATAGATGCATATAGATGCATATAGATGGATATAAATGGATATATATGGATATAGGTGGATATAGATGGATATAGATGGATATAGATGGATATAGATGGAAATAGATGGATATAGATGGATATAGATGGATATAGATGGATATAGATGGATATAGTTGGATATAGTTGGATATAGATGGATATAGATGAATATAGATGGATATAGATGGATATAGATGGATATAAATGGATATATATGAATATATATGGATATAGATCGATATAGATGGATATAGATGGATATAGATGGATATAGATGGATATAGATGGATATAGATGGATATAGATGGATATAGATGGATATAGATGGATATAGATGGATATAGATGCATATAGATGCATATAGATGCATTTAGATGGATATAAATGGATATATATGGATATATATGGATATAGATGCATGTAGATGCATATAGATGGATATAAATGGATATAGGTGGATATAGATGGTTATAGATGGATATAGATGGATATAGATGGATATATAGGGATATAGATGGATTTAGATGGATATAGATGGATATAGATGGATATAGAGGGATATAAATGGATATAGGTGGATATAGATGGTTATAGATGGATATAGATGGATATAGATGGATATAGATGGATATAGATGGATATAGATGGATATAGATGGATATAGATGGATATAGATGGATATAGATGGATATAGATGGATATAGATGGATATAGATGGATATAGATGGATATAGATGGATATAGATGGATATAGATGGATATAGATGGATATAGATGGATATAGATGGATATAGATGGATATAGATGGATATAGATGGATATAGATGGATATAGATGGATATAGATGGATATAGATGGATATAGATGGATAAAGATGGATATAGATGGATATAGATGTATATAGATGGATATAGATGGATATATATGGATATATATGGATATAGATGGATATAGATGGATATAGATGGATATAGATGGATATAGATGGATATAGTTGGATATAGATGGATATAGATGGATATAATTGGATATAATTGGATATAGGTGGATATAGATGGATATAGATGGATATAGATGGATATAGATGGATATAGATGGATATAGATGGATATAGATGGATATAATTGGATATATTTGGATATAGATGGATATAGATGGATATAGATGGATATAGATGGATATAGATGGATATAGATGGATATAGATGGATATAGATGGATATAGATGGACATAGACGCATATAGTTGGATAAAGATGGATATAGATGGATATAGATGGATATAGATGGATAAAGATGGATATAGATGGATATAGATGCATATAGATGGATATAAATGGATATAGGTGGATATAGATGGATATAGATGGATATAGATGGATATAGATAGATATAGATGGATATAGATGGATATATAGGGATATTGATGGATATAGATGGATATAGATGGATATAGATGGATAAAGATGGATATAGATGTATATAGATGGATATAGATGGATATATATGGATATATATATGGATATAGATGGATATAGATTGATATAGATGGATATAGATGGATATAGATGGATATAGATGGATATAGGTGGATATAATTGGATATAGGTGGATATAGATGGATATAGATGGATATAGATGGATATAGATGGATATAGATGGATATAGATGGATATAGATGGATATAGATGGATATAGATGGATATAGATGGATATAGATGGATATAGATGGATATAGATGGATATAGATGGATATAGATGGATAAAGATGGATATAGATGGATATAGATGGACATATATGGATATATATGGATATAGACGGATATAGATGGATATAGATGGATATAGATGGATATAGATAGATATAGATAAATATAGATCTATATAGATATATATATATATGGATAGAGATGGATATAGATGGATATAGATGGATATAGATGGATATAGATGTATATAGATGGATATAGATGGATATAGATGGATATAGATGGATATAGATGGATATAGATGGGATAAAGATGGATATAGATGGATATAATTGGATATAGGTGGATATAGATGGATATAGATGAATATAGATGGATATAGATGGATATAGATGGATAAAGATGGATATAGATGGATATAGATGGATATAGATGGATATAGATGGATATAAATGGATATATATGGATATATATGGATATAGATCGATATAGATCGGGGATATAGGTGGATATAGATGGATATAGATGGATATAGATGGATATAGATGGATATAGATGGATATAATTGGATATAGGTGGATATAGATGGATATAGATGGATAAAGATGGATATAGATGGATATAGATGGATATATATGAATATAGACAGATATAGATGGATATAAATGGATATAGATGGATAAAGATGGATATAGATGGATATAGATGGATATAATTGGATATAGGTGGATATAGATGGATATAGATGTATATAGATGGATATAGATGGATATAGATGGATATAGATGGATATATATGGATATAGATCGATATAGATGGATATAGATGGATATAGATGGATATAGATGGATATAGATGGATATAGATGGATATAGATGGATATAGATGGATATAGATGGATATATATGGATATAGATCGATATAGATGGATATAGATGGATATAGATGGATATAGATGGATATAGATGGATATAGATGGATATAGATGGATATAGATGGATATAGATGGATATAGATGGATATAGATGGATATAGATGGATATAGATGGATATAGATGGATATAGATGGATATAGATGGATATAGATGGATATAGATGGATATAGATGGATATAGATGGATATAGATGGATATAGATGGATATAGATGGATATAGATGGATATAGATGGATATAGATGGATATAGATGGATATAGATGGATATAGATGGATATAGATGGATATAGATGGATATAGATGGATATAGATGGATATAGATGGATATAGATGGATATAAATGGATTTAGGTGGATATAGATGGATATAGATGGATATAGATGTATATAGATGGATATAGATGGATATAGATGGATATAGATGGATATAGATGGATATAGATGGATATAGATGGATATAGATGGATATAGATGGATATAGATGGATATAGATGGATATAGATGGATATAGATGGATATAGATGGATATAGATGGATATAGATGGATATAGATGGATATAGATGGATATAGATGGATATAGATGGATATAGATGGATATAGATGGATATAGATGGATATAGATGGATATAGATGGATATAGATGGATATAGATGGATATAGATGGATATAGATGGATATAATGGATATAGATGGATATAGATCGATATAGATGGATATAGATGGATATAGATGGATATAGATGGATATAGATGGATATAGATGGATATAGATGGATATAGATGGATATAGATGGATATAGATGGATATAGATGGATATAGATGGATATAGATGGATATAGATGGATATAGATGGATATAGATGGATATAGATGGATATAGATGGATATAGATGGATATAGATGGATATAGATGGATATAGATGGATATAGATGGATATAGATGGATATAGATGGATATAGATGGATATAGATGGATATAGATGGATATAGATGGATATAGATGGATATAGATGGATATAGATGGATATAGATGGATATAGATGGATATAGATGGATATAGATGGATATAGATGGATATAGATGGATATAGATGGATATAGATGGATATAGATGGATATAGATGGATATAGATGGATATAGAGTGGATATAGATGGATATAGATGGATATAGATGGATATAGATGGATATAGATGGATATAGATGGATATAGATGGATATAGATGGATATAGATGGATATAGATGGATATAGATGGATATAGATGGATATAGATGGATATAGATGGATATAGATGGATATAGATGGATATAGATGGATATAGATGGATATAGATGGATATAGATGGATATAGATGGATATAGATAGATATAGATGAATATAGATATATATATATATGGATATAGATGGATATAGATGGATATAGATGGATATAGATGTATATAGATGGATATAGATGGATATAGATGAATATAGATGGATATAGATGGATATAGATGGATATAGATGGATATAGATGGATATAGATGGATATAGATGGATATAGATGGATATAGATGGATATAGATGGATATAGATGGATATAGATGGATATAGATGGATATAGATGGATATAGATGGATATAGATGGATATAGATGGATATAGATGGATATAGATGGATATAGATGGATATAGATGGATATAGATGGATATAGATGGATATAGATGGATATAGATGGATATAGATGGATATAGATGGATATAGATGGATATAGATGGATATAGATGGATATAGATGGATATAGATGGATATAGATGGATATAGATGGATATAGATGGATATAGATGGATATAGATGGACATAGATGGATATAGGTGGATATAGAGTGGATATAGATGGATATAGATGGATATAGATGGATATAGATGGATGTAGATGAATATAGATGGATGTAGATGGATATAGATGGATATAGATGGATATAGATGGATATAGATGGATATAGATGGATATAGATGGATATAGATGGATATAGATGGATATAGATGGATATAGATGAATATAGATGGATATAGATGGATATAGATGGATATAGATGGATATAGATGGATATAGATGCATGTAGATGGATATAAATGGATTTAGATGGATATAGATGGATATAGATGGATATAGATGGATATAGGTGGATATAGATGGATATAGATGGATATAGATGGATATAGATGGATATAGATGGATATAGATGCATATAGATAGATATAAATGGATATAGGTGGATATAGATGGATATAGATGGATATAGATGGATATAGATGGATATATAGGGATATAGATGGATATAGATGGATATAGATGGATATAGATGGATATAGATGGATATAGATGGATATAGATGGATATAGATGGATATAGATGGATATAGATGGATATAGATGGATATAGATGGATATAATTGGATATAGGTGGATATAGATGGATATAGATGGATATAGATGGATATAGATGGATATAGATGGATATAGATGAATATAGATGGATATAGATGGATATATATGGAATATAGATGGATATAGTTGGATATAGATGGATATAGATGGATATAGATGGATATAGATGGATATAGATGGATATAGATGGATATAGATGAATATAGATAGATATAGATGGATATAAATGGATATAGATGGATATAGATGGATATAGATGGATATAGATGGATATATATTGGATATAGGTGGATATAGATGGATATAGATGGATATAGGTGGATATAGATGGATATAGATGGATATAGATGGATATAGATGGATATAGATTGAATATAGATGGATATAGATGGATATAGATGGATAAAGATGGATATAGATGGATATAGATGGATATAGATGGATATAGATGGATATAGATGGATATAGATGGATATAGATGGATATAGATGAATATAGACAGATATAGGTGGATATAGATGGATATAGATGGATATAGATGGATATAGATGGATATAGATGGATAGAATTGGATATAGGTGGATATAGATGGATATAGATGTATATAGATGGATATAGATGGATATAGATGAATATAGATGGATATAGATGGATATATATGGATATAGATGGATATAGATGGATATAGATGGATATAGATGGAAATAGATTGATATAGGTGCATATAGATGGATATAGATGCTTATAGGTATGGATATAGATGGATATAGATGGATATAGATGGATATAGATGGATATAGATGCATATAGATAGATATAAATGGATATAGGTGGATATAGATGGATATAGATGGATATAAATGGATATAGATGGATAAAGATGGATATAGATGGATATAGATGGATATAGATGGATATAGATGGATATAGATGGATATAGATGGATATAGATGGATATAGATGGATATAGATGGATAAAGATGGATATAGATGGATATAGATGGATATATATGGATATAGATGGATATAGATGGATATAGATGGATATAGATGGATATAGATGGATATAGATAGATATAGATGAATATAGATCGATATAGATGGATATATATATGGATATAGATGGATATAGATGGATATAGATGGATATAGATGGATATAGATGTATATAGATGGATATAGATGGATATAGATGGATATAGATGGATATAGATGGATATAGATGGATATAGATGGATATAGATGGATATAATTGGATATAGGTGGATATAGATGGATATAGATGGATATAGATGGATATAGATGGATATAGATGGATATAGATGGATATAGATGGATATAGATGGATATAGATGGATATAGATGGATATAGATGGATATAGATGGATATAGATGGATATAGATGGATATAGATCGATATAGATGGATATAGATGGATATAGATGGATATAGATGGATATAGATGGATATAGATGGATATAATTGGATATAGGTGGATATAGATGGATATAGATGGATATAGATGGATAAAGATGGATATAGATGGATATAGATGGATATATATGAATATAGATAGATATAGATGGATATAAATGGATATAGATGGATAAAGATGGATATAGATGGATATAGATGGATATAATTGGATATAGATTGAATATAGATGGATATAGATGTATATATAGATGGATATAGATGGATATAGATGGATATAGATGGATATAGATGGATATATATGGATATAGATGGATATAGATGGATATAGATGGATATATATGGATATAGATGGATATAGATGGATATAGATGGATATAAATGGATATATATGGATATATATATGGATATATAGATCGATATAGATGGATATTGATGGATATAGATGGATATAGATGGATATAGATGGATATAGATGGATATAGATGGATATAGATGGATATAGATGGATATAGATGGATATAGATGGATATAGATGGATATAGATGGATATAATTTGATATAGGTGGATATAGATGGATATAGATGGATATAGATGGAAATAGATGGATATAGATGGATATAGATGGATATAGATGGATATAGATGGATATAGATGGATATAGATGAATATAGATGGATATAGATGGAAATAATTGGATATAGGTGCATATAGATGGATATAGATGGATATAGATGGAAATAGATGGATATAGATGCATATAGATGCATATAGATGCATTTAGATGGATATAATTGGATTTAGGTGGATATAGATGGATATAGATGGACATAGATCTATATAGATGGATATAGATGGATATAGATGGATATAGATGGATATAGATGGATATAGATGGATATAGATGGATATAGATGCATATAGATAGATATAGATGGATATAGATGGATATAGATGGATATAGATGGATATAGACGCATATAGTTGGATATAGATGGATATAGATGGATATATATGGATATAGATGGATAGAGATTGGATATAGATGGATATAGATGGATATAGATGGATATAGATGGATATAGATGGATATAGATGGATATAGATGGATATAGATGGATATAGATAGATGTAGATGGATATAGATGGATATATATGGATATAGATGGATATAGATGGATATAGATGGATATAGATGGATATAGATGGATATAGATGGATATAGATGGATAGAATTGGATATAGATGGATATAGATGGATATAGATGGATATAGATGGATATAGATGGATATAGATGGATATAGATGGATATAGATGGATATAGATGGATATAGATGGATATAGATGGATATAGATGGATATAGATGGATATAGATGGATATAGATGGATATAGATGGATATAGATGGATATAGATGGATATAGATGGATATAGATGGATATAGATGGATATAGATGGATATAGATGGATATAGATGGATATAGATGGATATAGATGGATATAGATGGATATAGATGGATATAGATGGATATAGATGGATATAGATGGATATAGATGGATATAGATGGATATAGATGGATATAGATGGATATAGATGGATATAGATGGATATAGATGGATATAGATGTATATAGATGGATATAGATGGATATAGATGGATATAGATGGATATAGATGGATATAGATGGATATAGATGGATATAGATGGATATAGATGGATATAGATGGATATAGATGGATATAGATGGATATAGATGGATATAGATGGATATAGATGGATATAGATGGATATAGATGGATATAGATGGATATAGATGGATATAGATGGATATAGATGGATATAGATGGATATAGATGGATATAGATGGATATAGATGGATATAGATGGATATAGATGGATATAGATGGATATAGATGGATATAGATGGATATAGATGGATATAGATGGATATAGATGGATATAGATGGATATAGATGGATATAGATGGATATAGATGGATATAGATGGATATAGATGGATATAGATGGATATAGATGGATATAGATGGATATAGATGGATATAGATGGATATAGATGGATATAGATGGATATAGATGGATATAGATGGATATAGATGGATATAGATGGATATAGATGGATATAGATGGATATAGATGGATATAGATGGATATAGATGGATATAGATGGATATAGATGGATATAGATGGATATAGATGGATATAGATGGATATAGATGGATATAGATGGATATAGATGGATATAGATGGATATAGATGGATATAGATGGATATAGATGGATATAGATGGATATAGATGGATATAGATGGATATAGATGGATATAGATGGATATAGATGGATATAGATGGATATAGATGGATATAGATGGATATAGATGGATATAGATGGATATAGATGGATATAGATGGATATAGATGGATATAGATGGATATAGATGGATATAGATGGATATAGATGGATATAGATGGATATAGATGGATATAGATGGATATAGATGGATATAGATGGATATAGATGGATATAGATGGATATAGATGGATATAGATGGATATAGATGGATATAGATGGATATAGATGGATATAGATGGATATAGATGGATATAGATGGATATAGATGGATATAGATGGATATAGATGGATATAGATGGATATAGATGGATATAGATGGATATAGATGGATATAGATGGATATAGATGGATATAGATGGATATAGATGGATATAGATGGATATAGATGGATATAGATGGATATAGATGGATATAGATGGATATAGATGGATATAGATGGATATAGATGGATATAGATGGATATAGATGGATATAGATGGATATAGATGGATATAGATGGATATAGATGGATATAGATGGATATAGATGGATATAGATGGATATAGATGGATATAGATGGATATAGATGGATATAGATGGATATAGATGGATATAGATGGATATAGATGGATATAGATGGATATAGATGGATATAGATGGATATAGATGGATATAGATGGATATAGATGGATATAGATGGATATAGATGGATATAGATGGATATAGATGGATATAGATGGATATAGATGGATATAGATGGATATAGATGGATATAGATGGATATAGATGGATATAGATGGATATAGATGGATATAGATGGATATAGATGGATATAGATGGATATAGATGGATATAGATGGATATAGATGGATATAGATGGATATAGATGGATATAGATGGATATAGATGGATATAGATGGATATAGATGGATATAGATGGATATAGATGGATATAGATGGATATAGATGGATATAGATGGATATAGATGGATATAGATGGATATAGATGGATATAGATGGATATAGATGGATATAGATGGATATAGATGGATATAGATGGATATAGATGGATATAGATGGATATAGATGGATATAGATGGATATAGATGGATATAGATGGATATAGATGGATATAGATGGATATAGATGGATATAGATGGATATAGATGGATATAGATGGATATAGATGGATATAGATGGATATAGATGGATATAGATGGATATAGATGGATATAGATGGATATAGATGGATATAGATGGATATAGATGGATATAGATGGATATAGATGGATATAGATGGATATAGATGGATATAGATGGATATAGATGGATATAGATGGATATAGATGGATATAGATGGATATAGATGGATATAGATGGATATAGATGGATATAGATGGATATAGATGGATATAGATGGATATAGATGGATATAGATGGATATAGATGGATATAGATGGATATAGATGGATATAGATGGATATAGATGGATATAGATGGATATAGATGGATATAGATGGATATAGATGGATATAGATGGATATAGATGGATATAGATGGATATAGATGGATATAGATGGATATAGATGGATATAGATGGATATAGATGGATATAGATGGATATAGATGGATATAGATGGATATAGATGGATATAGATGGATATAGATGGATATAGATGGATATAGATGGATATAGATGGATATAGATGGATATAGATGGATATAGATGGATATAGATGGATATAGATGGATATAGATGGATATAGATGGATATAGATGGATATAGATGGATATAGATGGATATAGATGGATATAGATGGATATAGATGGATATAGATGGATATAGATGGATATAGATGGATATAGATGGATATAGATGGATATAGATGGATATAGATGGATATAGATGGATATAGATGGATATAGATGGATATAGATGGATATAGATGGATATAGATGGATATAGATGGATATAGATGGATATAGATGGATATAGATGGATATAGATGGATATAGATGGATATAGATGGATATAGATGGATATAGATGGATATAGATGGATATAGATGGATATAGATGGATATAGATGGATATAGATGGATATAGATGGATATAGATGGATATAGATGGATATAGATGGATATAGATGGATATAGATGGATATAGATGGATATAGATGGATATAGATGGATATAGATGGATATAGATGGATATAGATGGATATAGATGGATATAGATGGATATAGATGGATATAGATGGATATAGATGGATATAGATGGATATAGATGGATATAGATGGATATAGATGGATATAGATGGATATAGATGGATATAGATGGATATAGATGGATATAGATGGATATAGATGGATATAGATGGATATAGATGGATATAGATGGATATAGATGGATATAGATGGATATAGATGGATATAGATGGATATAGATGGATATAGATGGATATAGATGGATATAGATGGATATAGATGGATATAGATGGATATAGATGGATATAGATGGATATAGATGGATATAGATGGATATAGATGGATATAGATGGATATAGATGGATATAGATGGATATAGATGGATATAGATGGATATAGATGGATATAGATGGATATAGATGGATATAGATGGATATAGATGGATATAGATGGATATAGATGGATATAGATGGATATAGATGGATATAGATGGATATAGATGGATATAGATGGATATAGATGGATATAGATGGATATAGATGGATATAGATGGATATAGATGGATATAGATGGATATAGATGGATATAGATGGATATAGATGGATATAGATGGATATAGATGGATATAGATGGATATAGATGGATATAGATGGATATAGATGGATATAGATGGATATAGATGGATATAGATGGATATAGATGGATATAGATGGATATAGATGGATATAGATGGATATAGATGGATATAGATGGATATAGATGGATATAGATGGATATAGATGGATATAGATGGATATAGATGGATATAGATGGATATAGATGGATATAGATGGATATAGATGGATATAGATGGATATAGATGGATATAGATGGATATAGATGGATATAGATGGATATAGATGGATATAGATGGATATAGATGGATATAGATGGATATAGATGGATATAGATGGATATAGATGGATATAGATGGATATAGATGGATATAGATGGATATAGATGGATATAGATGGATATAGATGGATATAGATGGATATAGATGGATATAGATGGATATAGATGGATATAGATGGATATAGATGGATATAGATGGATATAGATGGATATAGATGGATATAGATGGATATAGATGGATATAGATGGATATAGATGGATATAGATGGATATAGATGGATATAGATGGATATAGATGGATATAGATGGATATAGATGGATATAGATGGATATAGATGGATATAGATGGATATAGATGGATATAGATGGATATAGATGGATATAGATGGATATAGATGGATATAGATGGATATAGATGGATATAGATGGATATAGATGGATATAGATGGATATAGATGGATATAGATGGATATAGATGGATATAGATGGATATAGATGGATATAGATGGATATAGATGGATATAGATGGATATAGATGGATATAGATGGATATATATGGATATAGATGGATAGAGATGGATATAGATGGATATAGATGGATACAGATGGATGTAGATGGATATAGATGGATATAGATGGATATAGATGGATATAGATGGATATAGATGGATATAGATGGATATAGATGGATATAGATGGATATAGATGGTTATAGATGGATATAGATGGATATGGATGGATATAGATGGATATAGATGGATATAGAAGCTTATAGATGCATATAGATGGATATAATTGGATATAGGTGGATATAGATGGATATAGATGGATATAGATGGATATAGATGGATATAGATGGATATAGATGGATATAGATGTATATAGATGGATGTAGATGGATATAGATGGATATAGATGGATATAGATGGATATAGATGGATATAGATGGATATAGATGGATATAGATGGATATAGATAGTTTTAGATGGATATAGATGTATATAGATGGATATAGATGGATATAGATGGACATAGATGCATATAGTTGGATATAGATGGATATAGATGGATATAGATAGATATAGATGGATATAGATGGATATAGATGGATATAGATGGATATAGATGGATATAGATGGATATAGATGGATATAGATGGATATAGATGGATATAGATGGATATAGATGGTTATAGATGGATATAGATGGATATAGATGGATATAGATGGATATAGATGGATATAGATGGACATAGATGGATATTGATGGATATAGATGGATATAGATGGATATAGATGGATATAGATGGATATAGATGTATATAGATGGATATAGATGGATATAGATGGATATAGATGGATATATATGGATATAGATGGATATAGATGGATATAGATGGATACAGATGGATATAGATGGATATAGATGGATATAGATGGATATAGATGGATATAGATGGATATAGATGGATATAGATGGATATAGATGGATATAGATGGATATAGATGGATATAGATGGATATAGATGGATATAGATGGATATAGATGGATATAGATGGATATAGATGGATATAGATGGATATAGATGGATATAGATGGATATAGATGGATATAGATGGATATAAATGGATATAGATGGATATAGATGGATATAGATGGATATAGATAGATATAGATGGATATAGATAGATATAGATGGATATAGATGGATATAGATGGATATAGATGGATATAGATGGATATAGATGGATATAGATGGATATAGATGGATATAGATGGATATAGATGGATATAGATGGAAATAGATGGATATAGATGGATATAGATGGATATAGACGCATATAGATGGATATAGATGGATATAGATGGATATAGATAGATATAGATGGATATAGATGGATATAGATGGATATAGATGGACATAGATGGATATAGATGGATATAGATGGATATAGATGGATATAGATGGATATAGATGGATATAGATGGATATAGATGGATATAGATGGATATAGATGGATATAGATGGATATAGATGGATATAGATGGATATAGATGGATATAGATGGATATAGATGGATATAGATGGATATAGATGGATATAGATGGATATAGATGGATATAGATAGATATAGATGGATATAGATGGATATAGATGGATATAGATGGATATAGATGGATATAGATGGATATAGATGGATATAGATAGATATAGATGAATATAGATGGATATAGATGGATATATATGGATAAAGATGGATATAGATGGATATAGATGGATATAGATGGATATAGATGGATATAGATGGATATAGATGGATATAGATGGATATAGATGGATATAGATGGATATAGATGGATATAGATGGATATAGATGGATATGTATGGATATAGATGGATATAGATCGATATAGATGGATATAGATGGATATAGATGGATATAGATGGATATAGATGGATATAGATGGATATAGATGGATATAGATGGATATAGATGGATATAGATGGATATAGATGGATATAGATGTATATAGATGGATATAGATGGATATAGATGGATATAGATGGATATAGATGGATATGAGATGGATATAGATGGATATAGATGGATATAGATGGATATAGATGGATATAGATGGATATAGATGGATATAGATGGATATAGATGGATATAGATGGATATAGATGGATATAGATGGATATAGATGGATATAGATGGATATAGATGGATATAGATGGATATAGATGGATATAGATGGATATAGATGGATATAGATGGATATAGATGGATATAGATGGATATAGATGGATATAGATGGATATAGATGGATATAGATAGATATAGATGGATATAGATGGATATAGATGGATATAGATGGATATAGATGGATATAGATGGATATAGATGGATATAGATGGATATAGAGGGATATAGATGGATATAGATGGATATAGATGGATATAGATGGATATAGATGGATATGAATGGATATAGATGGATATAGATGGATATAGATGGATATAGATGGATATAGATGGATATAGATGGATATAGATGGATATAGATGGATATAGATGGATATAGATGGATATAGATGGATATAGATCGATATAGATGGATATAGATGGATATAGATGGATATAGATGGATATAGATGGATATAGATGGATATAGATGGATATAGATGGATATAGATGGATATAGAAGGATAAAGATCGATATAGATGGATATATATGGATATAGATGGATTTAGATGGATATAGATGGATATAGATGGATATAGATGGATATAGATGGATATAGATGGATATAGATGGATACAGATGGATATAGATGGATATAAATGGATATAGATGGATATAGATGGATATATATGGATATAGATGGATATAGATAGATATAGATGGATATAGATGGATATTGAAGGATAAAGATCGATATAGATGGATATATATGGATATAGATGGATTTAGATGGATATAGATGGATATAGATGGATATAGATGGATATAGATGGATATAGATGGATATATATGGATATAGATGGATATAGATGGACATTTATGGATATAGATGGATATAGATGGATACAGATGGATATAGATGGATATAGATGGATATAGATGGATATAGATGGATATATATGGATATAGATGGATATAGATAGATATAGATGGATATAGATGGATATAGATGGATATAGATGGATAAAGATGGATATAGATGGATATAGATGGACATAGATGGATATAGATGGATATAGATGGATATAGATGGATATAGATGGATATAGATGGATATAGTTGGAAATAGATGGATATAGATGGATATAGACGCATATAGATGGAAATAGATGGATATACATGGATATGGATAGATATAGATGGATATAGATTGATATAGATGGATATATATGGATATAGATGGATATAGATGGATATAGATGGATATAGATGGATATAGATGGATATAGATGGATATAGATGGATATAGATGGATATAGATGGATATAGATGGATATAGATGGATATAGATGGATATAGATGGATATAGATGGATATAGATGGATATAGATGGATATAGATGGATATAGATGGATATAGATGGATATAGATGGATATAGATGGATATAGGTGGATATAGATGGATATAGATGGATATAGATGTATATAGATGGATATAGATGGATATAGATGGATATAGATGGATATAGATGGATATAGATGGATATAGATAGATATAGATGGATATAGATGGATATAGATGGATATAGATGGATATAGATGGATATAGATGGATATAGATGGATATAGATGGATATAGATGGATATAGATGGATATAGATGGATATAGATGGATATAGATGGATATAGATGGATATAGATGGATATAGATGGATATAGATGGATATAGATGGATATAGATGGATATAGATGGATATAGATGGATATAGATGGATATATATGGATATAGATGGATATAGATGGATATAGATGGATATAGATGGACATAGACGCATATAGTTGGATATAGATGGATATAGATGGATATAGATATATATAGATGGATATAGAT
This sequence comes from Hirtodrosophila histrioides, assembly GCA_037075165.1. NCBI lineage: Eukaryota > Metazoa > Arthropoda > Insecta > Diptera > Drosophilidae > Hirtodrosophila > Hirtodrosophila histrioides. The sequence continues at coordinate 17,662 of JBAMCL010000137.1, forward strand.
GGATATAGATGGATATAAATGGATATAGATGGATACAGATGAATATAGATGGATATAGTTGGATATAGATGGATATAGATGGATATAGATGCTTATAGATGGATATAGATGGATATAGATGGATATAGATGGATATAGATGGATATAGATGGATATAGATGGATATAGAGGGATATAGATGGATATAGATGGATATAGATGGATATAGATGGATATAGATGGATATAGATGGATATAGATGGATATAGATGGATATAGATGGATATAGATGGATATAGATGGATATAGATGGATATAGATGGATATAGTTGGATATAGATGGATAAAGATGGATATATATGGATATATATGGATATAGATGGATATAGATGGATATAGATGGATATAGATGGATATAGATGGATATAGATGGATATAGAAGGATAAAGATCGATATAGATGGATATATATGGATATAGATGGATTTAGATGGATATAGATGGATATAGATGGATATAGATGGATATAGATGGATATAGATGGACATTTATGGATATAGATGGATATAGATGGATATAGATGGATACAGATGGATATAGATGGATATAGATGGATATAGATGGATATAGATGGATATATATGGATATAGATGGATATAGATAGATATAGATGGATATAGATGGATATAGATGGATATAGATGGATATAGATGGATATAGATGGATATAGATGCATATAGATGCATATAGATGGATATAATTGGATATATGTGGATTTAGATGGATATAGATGGATATAGATGGATATAGATGGATATAGATGGATATAGATGGATATAGATGGATATAGATGGATATAGATGGATATAGATGGATATAGATGCATATAGATGGATATAGATGGATATAGATGGATATAGATGGATATAGATGGATATAGATGGATATAGATGGATATAGATGGATATAGATGGATATAGTTGGAAATAGATGGATATAGATGGATATAGACGCATATAGATGGAAATAGATGGATATACATGGATATGGATAGATATAGATGGATATAGATTGATATAGATGGATATATATGGATATAGATGGATATAGATGGATATAGATGGATATAGATGGATATAGATGGATATAGATGGATATAGATGGATATAGATGGATATAGATGGATATAGATGGATATAGATGGATATAGATGGATATAGATGGATATAGATGGATATAGGTGGATATAGATGGATATAGATGGATATAGATGGATATAGATGGATATAGATGGATATAGATGGATATAGATGGATATAGAAGGATATAGATGGATATAGATGGATATAGGTGGATATAGATGGATATAGATGGATATAGATGTATATATATGGATATAGATGGATATAGATGGATATAGATGGATATAGATGGATATAGATATGGATATAGATGGATATAGATGGATATAGATGGATATAGATGGATATAGATGGATATAGATGGATATAGATGGATATAGATGGATATAGATGGATATAGATGGATATAGATGGATATAGATGGATATAGATGGATATAGATGGATATAGATGGATATAGATGGATATAGATGGATATAGATGGATATAGATGGACATATATGGATATAGATGGATATAGATGGATATAGATGGATATAGATGGATATAGATGGATATAGATGGATATAGATGGATATAGATGGATATAGATGGATATAGATGGATATAGATGGATATAGATGGATATAGAGGGATATAGATGGATATAGATGGATATAGATGGATATAGATGGATATAGATGGATATAGATGGATATAGATGGATATAGATAGATATAGATGGATATAGATGGATATAGATGGATATATATGGATATAGGTGGATATAGATGGATATAGATGGATATAGATGGATATAGATGGATATAGATGGATATAGATGGATATAGATGGATATAGATGGATATAGAGGGATATAGATGGATATAGATGGATATAGATGGATATAGATGGATATAGATGGATATAGATGGATATAGATGGATATAGATGGATATAGATGGACATAGACGCATATAGTTGGATATAGATGGATATAGATGGATATAGATGGATATAGATAGATATAGATGGATATAAATGGATATAGATGGATATATATGGATATAGATGGATACAGATGAATATAGATGGATATAGTTGGATATAGGTGGATATAGATGGATATAGATGGATATAGATGGATATAGATGGATAAAGATCGATATAGATGGATATATATGGATATAGATGGATTTAGATGGATATAGATGGAAATAGATGGATATACATGGATATGGATAGATATAGATGGATATAGATTGATATAGATGGATATAGATGGATATAGATGGATATAGATGGATATAGATGGATATAGATGGATATAGATGGATATAGATGGATATAGATGGATATAGATGGATATAGATGGATATAGATGGATATAGATGGATATAGATGGATATAGATGGATATAGATGGATATAGATGGATATAGATGGATATAGATGGATATAGATGGATATAGATGGATATAGATGGATATAGATGGATATATATGGATATAGATGGATATAGATGGATATAGATGGATATAGATGGATATAGATAGATATAGATAGATATAGATGGATATAGATGGATATATATGGATATAGGTGGATATAGATGGATATAGATGGATATAGATGGATATAGATGGATATAGATGGATATAGATGGATATAGATGGATATAGATGGATATAGATGGATATAGAGGGATATAGATGGATATAGATGGATATAGATGGATATAGATGGATATAGATGGATATGAATGGATATAGATGGATATAGATGGATATAGATGGACATAGATGCATATAGATGGATATAGATGGATATAGATGGATATAGATGTATATAGATGGATATAGATGGATATATATGGATATAGATGGATACAGATGAATATAGATGGATATAGTTGGATATAGATGGATATAGATGGATATAGATGCTTATAGATGCATATAGATGGATATAATTGGATATAGGTGGATATAGATGGATATAGATGGACATAGATGGATATTGATGGATATAGATGGATATAGATGGATATAGATGGATATAGATGCATATAGATGGATATAGATAGATATAGATGGATATAGATGGATATAGATGGATATAGATGGATATAGATAGATATAGATGGATATAGATGGATATAGAGGGATATAGATGGATATAGATGGATATAGATGGATATAGATGGATATAGATGGATATAGATGGATATAGATGGATATAGATGGATATAGATGGACATAGACGCAAATAGTTGGATATAGATGGATATAGATGGATTTAGATAGATATAGATGGATATAGATGGATATAGATGGATATAGATGGATATAGATGGATATAGATGGACATATATGGATATATATGGATATATTTGGATTATATGGATATAGATGGATATAGATGGATATAGATGGATATAGATGGATATAGATGGATATAGATGGATATAGATGGATATAGATGGATATAGATGGATATAGAGGGATATAGATGGATATAGATGGATATAGATGGATATAGATGGATATAGATGGATATGAATGGATATAGATGGATATAGATGGATATAGATGGATATAGACGCATATAGATGGATATAGATGGATATAGATGGATATAGATGGATATAGATGGATATAGATGGATATAGATGGATATATATGGATATAGATGGATATAGATGAATATAGATGGATATAGATGGATATAGATGGATATAGATGGATATAGATGGTTATAGATGGATATAGATGGATATAATTGGATATAGATGGATATAGATGGATATAGATGGATATAGATGGATATAGATGGATATAGATGGATATAGATGGATATAGATGGATATAGGTGGATATAGATAGATAGAGATAGATATAGGTGGATATAGATGGATATAGATGGATATAGATGGATATAGATGGATATAGATGGATATAGATGGATATAGAGGGATATAGATGGATATAGATGGATATAGATGGATATAGATGGATATAGATGGATATAGATGGATATAGATGGATATAGATGGATATAGATGGATATAGACGGAAATAGATGGATATAGATGGATATAGATGGATATAGATAGATATAGATGGATATAGATGGATATAGATGGATATAGATGGATATAGATGGATATAGATGGATATAGATGGATATAGATGGAATATATGGATATATATGGATATAGATGGATTATATGGATATAGATGGATATAGATGGATATAGATGGATATAGATGGATATAGATGGATATAGATGGATATAGATGGATATAGATGGATATAGATGGATATAGATGGATATAGATGGATATAGATGGATATAGATGGATATAGATGGATATAGATGAATATAGATGGATATAGATGGATATAGATGGATATAGATGGATATAGATGGATATAGATGGATATAGATGGATATGGATGGATATAGATGGATATAGATGGATATAGATGGATATAGATGGATATAGATGGATATAGATGGATATAGATGGATATAGATGGATATAGATGGATATAGATGGATATAGATGGATATATATGGATATAGATGGATATAGATGGATATAGATGGATATAGATGGATATAGATGGATATAGATGGATATAGATGGATATAGATGGATATAGATGGATATAGATGGATATATATGGATATAGATGGATTTAGATGGATATAGATGGATATAGATGGATATAGATGGATATAGATGGATATAGATGGATATAGATGGATATAGATGGATATAGATGGATATAGATGGATATAGATGGATATAGATGGATATAGATGGATATAGATGGATATAGATGGATATAGATGGATATAGAAGGATATAGATGGATATAGATGGATATATATGGATATAGATGGATTTAGATGGATATAGATGGATATAGATGGATATAGATGGATATAGATGGATATATATGGATATAGATGGATATAGATGGACATTTATGGATATAGATGGATATAGATGGATATAGATGGATACAGATGGATATAGATGGATATAGATGGATATAGATGGATATAGATGGATATATATGGATATAGATGGATATAGATAGATATAGATGGATATAGATGGATATAGATGGATATAGATGGATATAGATGGATATAGATGGATATAGATGGATATAGATGGATATAGATGGATATAGATGGATATAGATGGATATAGATGGATATAGATGGATATAGTTGGATATAGATGGATATAGATGGATATAGACGGATATAGATGGATATAGATGGATATAGATGGATATGGATAGATATAGATGGATATAGATGGATATAGATGGATATATATGGATATAGATGGATATAGATGGATATAGATGGATATAGATGGATATAGATGGATATAGATGGATATAGATGGATATAGATGGATATAGATGGATATAGATGGATATAGATGGATATAGATGGATATATATGGATATAGATGGATATAGATGGATATAGATGGATATAGATGGATATAGATGGATATAGATGGATATAGATGGATATAGATGGATATATATGGATATAGATGGATATAGATGGATATAGATGGATATAGATGGATATAGATGGATATAGATGGATATAGATGGATATAGATGGATATAGATGGATATAGATGGATATAGATGAATATAGATGGATATAGATGGATATAGATGGATATAGATAGATATAGATGGATATAGATGGATATAGATGGATATAGATGGATATAGATGGATATAGATGGATATAGATGGAAATAGATGGATATAGATGGATATAGATAGATATAGATGGATATAGATGGATATAGATGGATATAGATGGATATAGATGGATATAGATGGATATAGATGGATATAGATGGATATAGATGGATATAGATGGATATAGATGGATATAGATGGATATAGATGGATATAGATGGATATAGATGGATATAGATGGATATAGATGGATATAGATGGATATAGATGGATATAGATGGATATAGATGGATATAGATGGATATAGATGGATATAGATGGATATAGATGGATATAGATGGATATAGATGGATATAGATGGATATAGATGGATATAGATGGATATGGATATGGATATAGATGGATATAGATGGATATAGATGGATATAGATGGATATAGATGGATATAGATGGATATAGATGCATATAGATGGATATAGATGGATATAGATGGATATAGATGGATATAGATGGATATAGATGGATATAGATGGATATAGATGGATATAGATGGATATAGATGGATATAGATGGATATAGATGGATATAGATGGATATAGATGGATATAGATGGATATAGATGGATATAGATGGATATAGATGGATATAGATGGATATAGATGGATATAGATAGATATAGATGGATATAGATGGATATAGATGGATATAGATGGATATAGATGGATATAGATGGATATAGATGGATATAGATGGATATAGATGGATATAGATGGATATAGATGGATATAGATGGATATAGATGGATATAGATGGATATAGAGGGATATAGATGGATATAGATGGATATAGATGGATATAGATGGATATAGATGGATATGAATGGATATAGATGGATATAGATGGATATAGATGGATATAGATGGATATAGATGGATATAGATGGATATAGATGGATATAGATGGATATAGATGGATATAGATGGATATATATGGATATAGATGGATATAGATGGATATAGATGGATATAGATGGATATAGATGGATATAGATGGATATAGATGGATATAGATGGATATAGATGGATAAAGATGGATATAGATGGATATAGATGGATATAGATGGATATAGATGGATATAGATGGATATAGATGGATATAGATGGATATAGATGGATATAGATGGATATAGATGGATATAGATGGATATAGATGGATATAGATGGATATAGATGGATATAGATGGATATAGATGGATATAGATGGATATAGATGGATATAGATGGATATAGATGGATTTAGATGGATATAGATGGATATAGATGGATATAGATGGATATAGATGGATATAGATGGATATAGATGGATATAGATGGATATAGATGGATATAGATGGATATAGATGGATATAGATGGATATAGATGGATATAGATGGATATAGATGGATATAGATGGATATAGATGGATATAGATGGATATAGATGGATATAGATGGATATAGATGGATATAGATGGATATAGATGGATATAGATGGATATAGATGGATATAGATGGATATAGATGGATATAGATGGATATAGATGGATATAGATGGATATAGATGGATATAGATGGATATAGATAGATATAGATGGATATAGATGGATATAGATGGATATAGATGGATATAGATGGATATAGATGGATATAGATGGATATAGATGGATATAGATGGATATAGATGGATATAGATGGATATAGATGGATATAGATGGATATAGATGGATATAGATGGATATAGATGGATATAGATGGATATAGATGGATATAGATGGATATAGATGGATATAGATGGATATAGATGGATATAGATGGATATAGATGGATATAGATGGATATAGATGGATATAGATGGATATAGTTGGATATAGATGGATATAGATGGATATAGATGGATATAGATGGATATAGATGGATATAGATGGATATAGATGGATATAGATGGATATAGATGAATATAGATGGATATAGTTGGATATAGATGGATATAGATGGATATAGATGCTTATAGATGCATATAGATGGATATAATGGATATAGGTGGATATAGATGGATATAGATGGACATAGATGGATATTGATGGATATAGATGGATATAGATGGATATAGATGGATATAGTTGCATATAGATGGATATAAATAGATATAGGTGGATATAGACGGATATAGATGGATATAGATGGATATAGATAGATATAGATGGATATAGATGGATATATAGGGATATAGATGGATATAGATGGATATAGATGGATATAGATTGATATAGATGGATATAGATGGATATAGATGGATATAGATGGATATAGATGGACATAGACGCAAATAGTTGGATATAGATGGATATAGATGGATATAGATGGATATAGATGGATATAGATGGATATAGATGGATATAGATGGATATAGATGGATATAGATGGATATAGATGGATATAGATGGATATATATGGATATAGTTGGATTAGATGGATATAGATGGATATAGATGGATATAGATGGATATAGATGGATATAGATGGATATAGATGGATATAGATGGATATAGATGGATATAGACGCATATAGATTGATATAGATGGATATAGATGGATATAGATGGATATAGATGAATATAGATGGATATATATGGATATAGATGGATATAGATGGATATAGATGGATATAGATGGATATAGATGGATATAGATGGATATAGATGGATATAGATGGATATAGATGGATATAGATGGATATAGATGGATATAGATGGATATAGATGGATATAGATGGATATAGATGGATATAGAGGGATATAGATGGATATAGATGGATATAGATGGATATAGATGGATATAGATGGATATGAATGGATATAGATGGATATAGATGGATATAGTTGGATATAGATGGATATAGATGGATATAGATGGATATAGTTGGATATAGATGGATAAAGATGGATATATATGGATATATATGGAAATAGATCGATATAGATGGATATAGATGGATATAGATGGATATAGATCGATATAGATGGATATAGAAGGATAAAGATGGATATATATGGATATAGATGGATTTAGATGGATATAGATGGATATAGATGGATATAGATGGATATAGATGGATATAGATGGATATAGATGGATATAGATGGATATAGATGGATATAGATGGATATAGATGGATATAGATGGATATAGATGGATATAGATGGATATAGATGGATATAGATGGATATAGATGGATATAGATGGATATAGATGGATATAGATGGATATAGATGGATTTAGATGGATATAGATGGATATAGATGGATATAGATGGATATAGATGGATATAGATGGATATAGATGGATATAGATGGATATTATGGATATAGATGGATATAGATGGATATAGATGGATACAGATGGATATAGATGGATATAGATGGATATAGATGGATATAGATGGATATATATGGATATAGATGGATATAGATAGATATAGATGGATATAGATGGATATAGATGGATATAGATGGATATAGATGGATATAGATGGATATAGATGGATATAGATGGATATAGATGGATATAGATGGATATAGATGGATATAGATGGATATAGATGGATATAGTTGGATATAGATGGATATAGATGGATATAGACGGATATAGATGGAAATAGATGGATATAGATGGATATAGATAGATATAGATGGATATAGATGGATATAGATGGATATATATGGATATAGATGGATATAGATGGATATAGATGGATATAGATGGATATAGATGGATATAGATGGATATAGATGGATATAGATGGATATAGATGGATATAGATGGATATAGATGGACATATATGGATATAGATGGATATAGTTGGATATAGATGGATACAGATGGATATAGATGGATATAGATGGATATAGATGGATATAGATGGATATAGATGGATATAGATGGATATAGATGGATATAGATGGATATAGATGGATATAGATGGATATAGATGGATATAGATGGATATAGGTGGATATAGATGGATATAGATGGATATAGATGGATATAGATGGATATAGATGGATATAGATGGATATGGATAGATATAGATGGATATAGATGGATATAGATGGATATAGATGGATATAGATGGATATAGATGGATATAGATGGATATAGATGGATATAGATGGATATGGATAGATATAGATGGATATAGATGGATATAGATGGATATAGATGGATATAGATGGATATAGATGGATATAGATGGATATAGATGGATATAGATGGATATAGATGGATATAGATGATATAGATGGATATAGATGGATATAGATGGATATAGATGGATATAGATGGATATAGATGGATATAGATGGATATAGATGGATATAGATGGATATAGATGGATATAGATGGATATAGATGGATATAGATGGATATAGATGGATATAGATGGATATAGATGGAAATATATGGATATAGATGGATATAGATGGATATAGATGGATATAGAATGGATATAGATGGATATAGATGGATATAGATGGATATAGATGGATATAGATGGATATAGATGGATATAGATGGATATAGATGGATATAGATGGATATAGATGGATATAGATGGATATAGATGGATATAGATGGATATAGATGGATATAGATGGATATAGATGGATATAGATGGATATAGATGGATATAGATGGATATAGATGGATATAGATGGATATAGATGGATATAGATGGATATAGATGGATATAGATGGATATAGATGGATATAGATGGATATAGATGGATATAGATGGATATAGATGGATATAGATGGATATAGATGGATATAGATGGATATAGATGGATATAGATGGATATAGATGGATATAGATGGATATAGATGGATATAGATGGATATAGATGGATATAGAGGGATATAGATGGATATAGATGGATATAGATGGATATAGATGGATATAGATGGATATGAATGGATATAGATGGATATAGATGGATATAGATGGATATAGATGGATATAGATGGATATAGATGGATATAGATGGATATAGATGGATATAGATGGATATATATGGATATATATGGATATAGATGGATATAGATGGATATAGATGGATATAGATGGATATAGATGGATATAGATGGATATAGATGGATATAGATGGATATAGATGGATATAGATGGATATAGATGGATATAGATGGATATAGATGGATATAGATGGATATAGATGGATATAGATGGATATAGATGGATATAGATGGATATAGATGGATATAGATGGATATAGATGGATATAGATGGATATAGATGGATATAGATGGATATAGATGGATATAGATGGATATAGATGGATATAGATGGATATAGATGGATATAGATGGATATAGATGGATATAGATGGATATAGATGGATATAGATGGATATAGATGGATATAGATGGATATAGATGGATATAGATGGATATAGATGGATATAGATGGATATAGATGGATATAGATGGATATAGATGGATATAGATGGATATAGATGGATATAGATGGATATAGATGGATATAGATGGATATAGATGGATATAGATGGATATAGATGGATATAGATGGATATAGATGGATATAGATGGATATAGTTGGATATAGATGGATATAGATGGATATAGATGGATATAGTTGGATATAGATGGATAAAGATGGATATATATGGATATATATGGATATAGATCGATATAGATGGATATAGATGGATATAGATGGATATAGATGGATATAGATGGATATAGATGGATATAGATGGATATAGATGGATATAGATGGATATAGATGGATATATATGGATATAGATGGATATAGATAGATATAGATGGATATAGATGGATATGAATGGATATAGATGGATATAGATGGATATAGATGGATATAGATGGATATAGATGGATATAGATGGATATAGATGGATATAGATGGATAAAGATGGATATATATGGATATATATGGAAATAGATCGATATAGATGGATATAGATGGATATAGATGGATATAGATGGATATAGATGGATATAGATCGATATAGATGGATATAGAAGGATAAAGATCGATATAGATGGATATATATGGATATAGATGGATTTAGATGGATATAGATGGATATAGATGGATATAGATGGATATAGATGTATATAGATGGATATAGATGGATATAGATGGATATATATGGATATAGATGGATATAGATGGATATTTATGGATATAGATGGATATAGATGGATATAGATGGATATAGATGGATATAGATGGATATAGATGGATATAGATGGATATAGATGGATATAGATGGATATAGATGGATATAGATGGATATAGATGGATATAGATGGATATAGATGGATATAGATGGATATAGATGGATATAGATGGATATAGATGGATATAGATGGATATAGTTGGAAATATATGGATATAGATGGATATAGAAGCATATAGATGGAAATAGATGGATATACATGGATATGGATAGATATAGATGGATATAGATTGATATAGATGGATATATATGGATATAGATGGATATAGATGGATATAGATGGATATAGATGGATATAGATGGATATTTATGGATATAGATGGATATAGATGGATATAGATGGATATAGATGGATATAGATGGATATAGATGGATATAGATGGATATAGATGGATATAGATGGATATAGATGGATATAGATGGATATAGATGGATATAGATGGATATAGATGGATATAGATGGATATAGATGGATATAGATGGATATAGATGGATATAGATGGATATAGATGGAAATAGATGGATATAGATGGATATAGATAGCATATAGATGGATATAGATGGATATAGATGGATATGGATGGATATAGATGGATATAGATGGATATAGATGGATATAGATGGATATAGATGGATATAGATGGATATAGATGGATATAGATGGATATAGATGGATATAGATGGATATAGATGGATATAGATGGATATAGATGGATATAGATGGATATAGATGGATATAGATGGATATAGATGGATATAGATGGATATAGATGGATATAGATGGATATAGATGGATATAGATGGATATAGATGGATATAGATGGATATAAATGGATATAGATGGATATAGGTGGATATAGATGGATATAGATGGATATAGATGTATATATATGGATATAGATGGATATAGATGGATATAGATGGATATAGATGGATATAGATGGATATAGATGGATATAGATAGATATAGATGGATATAGATGGATATAGATGGATATATATGGATATAGGTGGATATAGATGGATATAGATGGATATAGATGGATATAGATGGATATAGATGGATATAGATGGATATAGATGGATATAGATGGATATAGATGGATATAGAGGGATATAGATGGATATAGATGGATATAGATGGATATAGATGGATATAGATGGATATAGATGGATATGAATGGATATAGATGGATATAGATGGATATAGATGGACATAGACGCATATAGTTGGATATAGATGGATATAAATGGATATAGATATATATAGATGGATATAGATGGATATAGATGGATATAAATGGATATAGATGGATACAGATGAATATAGATGGATATAGTTGGATATAGATGGATATAGATGGATATAGATGCTTATAGATGGATATAGATGGATATAGATGGATATAGATGGATATAGATGGATATAGATGGATATAGATGGATATAGATGGATATAGATGGATATAGAGGGATATAGATGGATATAGATGGATATAGATGGATATAGATGGATATAGATGGATATAGATGGATATAGATGGATATAGATGGATATAGATGGATATAGATGGATATAGATGGATATAGATGGATATAGTTGGATATAGATGGATAAAGATGGATATATATGGATATATATGGATATAGATCGATATAGATGGATATAGATGGATATAGATGGATATAGATGGATATAGATGGATATAGAAGGATAAAGATCGATATAGATGGATATATATGGATATAGATGGATTTAGATGGATATAGATGGATATAGATGGATATAGATGGATATATATGGATATAGATGGATATAGATGGACATTTATGGATATAGATGGATATAGATGGATATAGATGGATACAGATGGATATAGATGGATATAGATGGATATAGATGGATATAGATGGATATATATGGATATAGATGGATATAGATAGATATAGATGGATATAGATGGATATAGATGGATATAGATGGATAAAGATGGATATAGATGGATATAGATGCATATAGATGCATATAGATGGATATAATTGGATATATGTGGATTTAGATGGATATAGATGGATATAGATGGATATAGATGGATATAGATGGATATAGATGGATATAGATGGATATAGATAGATATAGATGGATATAGATGGATATAGATGGATATATATGGATATAGGTGGATATAGATGGATATAGATGGATACAGATGAATATAGATGTATATAGTTGGATATAGATGGATATAGATGCTTATAGATGCATATAGATGGATATAATTGGATATAGGTGGATAAAGATGGATATAGATGGACATAGATGGATATTGATGGATATAGATGGATATAGATGGATATAGATGGATATAGTTGCATATAGATAGATATAGATGGATATAGATGGATATAGATGGATATATATGGATATAGGTGGATATAGATGGATATAGATAGATATAGATGGATATAGATGGATATAGATGGATATATATGGATATAGGTGGATATAGATGGATATAGATGGATATAGATGGATATAGATGGATATAGATGGATATATATGGATATAGATGGATATAGATGGATATAGATGGATATAGATGGATATAGATGGATATATATGGATATAGATAGATATAGATGGATATAGATGGATATAGATGGATATAGATAGATATAGATGGATATAGATGGATATAGATGGATATAGATGGATATAGATGGATATAGATGGATATAGATGGATATAGATGGATATAGATGGATATAGATGGATATAGATGGATATAGATGGATATAGATGGATATAGATGGATATAGATGGATATAGAGGGATATAGATGGATATAGATGGATATAGATGAATATAGATGGATATAGATGGATATGAATGGATATAGATGGATATAGATGGATATAGATGGATATAGATGGACATAGACGCATATAGTTGGATATAGATGGATATAGATGGATATAGATGGATATAGATATATATAGATGGATATAGATGGATATAGATGGATATATATGGATATAGATGGATACAGATGAATATAGATGGATATAGTTGGATATAGATGGATATAGATGGATATAGATGCTTATAGATGCATATAGATGGATATAATTGGATATAGGTGGATAAAGATGGATATAGATGGACATAGATGGATATTGATGGATATAGATGGATATAGATGGATATAGATGGATATAGTTGCATATAGATGGATATAAATAGATATAGGTGGATATAGACGGATATAGATGGATATAGATGGATATAGATAGATATAGATGGATATAGATGGATATAAATGGATATAGATGGATATAGATGGATATAGATGGATATAGATTGATATAGATGGATATAGATGGATATAGGTGGATATAGATGGATATAGATGGACATAGACGCAAATAGTTGGATATAGATGGATATAGATGGATTTAGATAGATATAGATGGATATAGATGGATATAGATGGATATAGATGGATATAGATGGATATAGATGGATATAGATGGATATATATGGATATAGATGGATAAAGATGGATATAGATGGATATAGATGGATAAAGATGGATATAGATGGATATAGATGGATATAGATGGATATAGATGGATATAGATGGATATAGATGGATATAGATGGATATAGATGGATATAGATGGATATAGATGGATATAGATGGATATTGGTGGATATAGATGGATATAGATGGATATAGATCGATATAGATGGATATAGATGGATATAGATGGATATAGATGGATATAGATGGATATAGATGGATATAGATGGATATAGATGGTTATAGATGGATATAGATGGATATAGGTGGATATAGATGGATATAGATGGATATAGATGGATATAGATGGATATAGATGGATATAGATGGATATAGATGGATATAGATGGATATAGATGGATATAGATGGATATAGATGGATATAGATGGATATAGATGGATATAGATGGATATAGATGGATATAGATGGATATATATGGATATAGGTGGATATAGATGGATATAGATGGATATAGATGGATATAGATGGATATAGATGGATATAGATGGATATAAATGGATATATATGGATATAGATGCTTATAGATGCATATAGATGGATATAATTGGATATAGGTGGATATAGATGGATATAGGTGGACATAAATGGATATTGATGGATATAGATGGATATTGATGGATATAGATGTATATAGATGGATATAGTTGGATATAGATGGATATAGATGGATATAGATGGATATAGATGGATATATAGTGATATAGATGGATATAGATGGATATAGATGGATATAATTGGATATAGGTGGATATAGATGGATATAGATGGATATAGATGGATATATATGGATATAGATGGATATAGATGGACATATATGGATATAGATGGATATAGTTGGATATAGATGGATACAGATGGATATAGATGGATATAGATGGATATAGATGGATATAGATGGATATATATGGATATAGATGGATATAGATAGATATAGATGGATATAGATGAATATAGATGGATATAGATGGATATAGATGGATATAGGTGGATATAGATGGATATAGATGGATATAGATGAATATAGATGGATATAGATGGATATAGATGGATATGGATAGATATAGATGGATATAGATTGATATAGATGGATATATATGGATATAGATGGATATAGATGGATATAGATGGAAATAGATGGATATACATGGATATGGATAGATATAGATGGATATAGATTGATATAGATGGATATATATGGATATAGATGGATATAGATGGATATAGATGGATATAGATGGATATAGATGGATATAGATGGATATAGATGGATATAGATGGATATAGATGGATATAGATGGATATAGATGGATATTGATGGATATAGATGGATATAGGTGGATATAGATGGATATAGATGGATATAGATGGATATAGATGGATATAGATGGATATAGATGGATATAGATGGATATAGATGGATATAGATGGATATAGATGGATATAGATGGATATAGATGGATATAGATGTATATATATGGATATAGATGGATATAGATGGATATAGATGGATATAGATGGATATGGATATGGATATAGATGGATATAGATGGATAAAGATGGATATAGATGGATATAGATGGATATAGATGGATATAGATGGATATAGATGGATATAGATGGATATAGATGGATATAGATGGATATAGATGGATATAGATGGATATAGATGGATATAGATGGATATAGATGGATATAGATGGATATAGATGGATATAGATGGATATAGATGGACATATATGGATATAGATGGATATAGATGGATATAGATGGATATAGATAGATATAGATGGATATAGATGGATTTAGATGGATATATATTTATATAGGTGGATATAGATGGATATAGATGGATATAGATGGATATAGATGGATATAGATGGATATAGATGGATATAGATGGATATAGATGGATATAGATGGATATAGAGGGATATAGATGGATATAGATGGATATAGATGGATATAGATGGATATAGATGGATATGAATGGATATAGATGGATATAGATGGATATAGTTGGATATAGATGGATATAGATGGATATAGATGGATATAGTTGGATATAGATGGATAAAGATGGATATATATGGATATATATGGATATAGATCGATATAGATGGATATAGATGGATATAGATGGATATAGATGGATATAGATGGATATAGATGGATATAGATGGATATAGATGGATATAGAGGGATATAGATGGATATAGATGGATATAGATGGATATAGATGGATATAGATGGATATGGATGGATATAGATGGATATAGATGGATATAGTTGGATATAGATGGATATAGATGGATATAGATGGATATAGATGGATATAGATGGATATAGATGGATATAGATGGATATATATGGATATAGATGGATATAGATGGATATAGATGGATATAGATGGATATAGATGGATATAGATCGATATAGATGGATATAGAAGGATAAAGATCGATATAGATGGATATACATGGATATAGATGGATTTAGATGGATATAGATGGATATAGATGGATATAGATGGATATAGATGGATATAGATGGATATAGATGGATATAGATGGATATAGATGGATATAGATGGATATAGATGGATATAGATGGATATAGATGGATATAGATGGATATAGATAGATATAGATGGATATAGATGGATATAGATGGATATAGATGGATATAGAAGGATATAGATGGATATAGATGGATATATATGGATATAGATGGATTTAGATGGATATAGATGGATATAGATGGATATAGATGGATATAGATGGATATAGATGGATATATATGGATATAGATGGATATAGATGGATATATATGGATATAGATGGATATAGATGGATATAGATGGATATAGATGGATATAGATGGATATAGATGGATATAGATGGATATAGATGGATATAAGATGGATATAGATGGATATAGATGGATATAGATGGATATAGATGGATATAGATGGATATAGATGGATATAGATGGATATAGATGGAAATAGATGGATATAGATGGATATAGACGCATATAGATGGAAATAGATGGATATAGATGGATATGGATAGATATAGATGGATATAGATGGATATAGATGGATATATATGGATATAGATGGATATAGATGGATATAGATGGATATAGATGGATATAGATGGATATAGATGGATATAGATGGATATAGATGGATATAGATGGATATAGATGGATATAGATGGATATAGATGGATATAGATGGATATAGATGGATATAGATGGATATAGATGGATATAGATGGATATAGATGGATATAGATGGATATAGATGGATATAGATGGATATAGATGGATATAGATGGATATAGATGGATATAGATGGATATAGATGGATATAGATGGATATAGATGGATATAGATGTATATAGATGGATATAGATGGATATAGATGGATATAGATGGATATAGATGGATATAGATAGATATAGATGGATATAGATGGATATAGATGGATATAGATGGATATAGATGGATATAGATGGATATAGATGGATATAGATGGATATAGATGGATATAGATGGATATAGATGGATATAGATGGATATAGATGGATATAGATGGATATAGATGGATATAGAGGGATATAGATGGATATAGATGGATATAGATGGATATAGATGGATATAGATGGATATAGATGGATATAGAATGGATATAGATGGATATAGATGGATATAGATGGATATAGACGCATATAGTTGGATATAGATGGATATAGATGGATATAGATGGATATAGATGGATATAGATGGATATAGATGGATATAAATGGATATAGATGGATATAGATGAATATAGATGGATATAGTTGGATATAGATGGATATAGATGGATATAGATGCTTATAGATGGATATAGATGGATATAGATGGATATAGATGGATATAGATGGATATAGATGGATATAGATGGATATAGAGGGATATAGATGGATATAGATGGATATAGATGGATATAGATGGATATAGATGGATATAGATGGATATAGATGTATATAGATGGATATAGATGGATATAGATGGATATAGATGGATATAGATGGATATAGATGGATATAGATGGATATAGATGGATATAGATGGATATAGATGGATATAGATGGATATAGATGGATATAGATGGATATAGATGGATATAGATGGATATAGATGGATATAGATGGATATAGATGGATATAGATGGATATAGATGGATATAGATGGATATAGATGGATATAGATGGATATAGATGGATATAGATGGATATAGATGGATATAGATGGATATAGATGGATATAGATAGATATATATGGATATAGATGGATATAGATGGATATAGATGGATATAGATGGATATAGATGGATATAGATGGATATAGATGGATATAGATGGATATAGATGGATATAGATGGATATAGATGGATATAGATGGATATAGATGGATATAGATGGATATAGATGGATATAGATGGATATAGATGGATATAGATGGATATAGATGGATATAGATGGATATAGATGGATATAGATGGATATAGATGGATATAGATGGATATAGATGGATATAGATGGATATAGATGGATATAGATGGATATAGATGGATATAGATGGATATAGATGGATATAGATGGATATAGATGGATATAGATGGATATAGATGGATATAGATGGATATAGATGGATATAGATGGATATAGATGGATATAGATGGATATAGATGGATATAGATGGATATAGATGGATATAGATGGATATAGATGGATATAGATGGATATAGATGGATATAGATGGATATAGATGGATATAGATGGATATAGATGGATATAGATGGATATAGATGGATATAGATGGATATAGATGGATATAGATGGATATAGATGGATATAGATGGATATAGATGGATATAGATGGATATAGATGGATATAGATGGATATAGATGGATATAGATGGATATAGATGGATATAGATGGATATAGATGGATATAGATGGATATAGATGGATATAGATGGATATAGATGGATATAGATGGATATAGATGGATATAGATGGATATAGATGGATATAGATGGATATAGATGGATATAGATGGATATAGATGGATATAGATGGATATAGATGGATATAGATGGATATAGATGGATATAGATGGATATAGATGGATATAGATGGATATAGATGGATATAGATGGATATAGATGGATATAGATGGATATAGATGGATATAGATGGATATAGATGGATATAGATGGATATAGATGGATATAGATGGATATAGATGGATATAGATGGATATAGATGGATATAGATGGATATAGATGGATATAGATGGATATAGATGGATATAGATGGATATAGATGGATATAGATGGATATAGATGGATATAGATGGATATAGATGGATATAGATGGATATAGATGGATATAGATGGATATAGATGGATATAGATGGATATAGATGGATATAGATGGATATAGATGGATATAGATGGATATAGATGGATATAGATGGATATAGATGGATATAGATGGATATAGATGGATATAGATGGATATAGATGGATATAGATGGATATAGATGGATATAGATGGATATAGATGGATATAGATGGATATAGATGGATATAGATGGATATAGATGGATATAGATGGATATAGATGGATATAGATGGATATAGATGGATATAGATGGATATAGATGGATATAGATGGATATAGATGGATATAGATGGATATAGATGGATATAGATGGATATAGATGGATATAGATGGATATAGATGGATATAGATGGATATAGATGGATATAGATGGATATAGATGGATATAGATGGATATAGATGGATATAGATGGATATAGATGGATATAGATGGATATAGATGGATATAGATGGATATAGATGGATATAGATGGATATAGATGGATATAGATGGATATAGATGGATATAGATGGATATAGATGGATATAGATGGATATAATTGGATATAGGTGGATATAGATGGATATAGAAGGATATAGATGGATATAGATGGATATAGATAAATATAGATGGATATAGATGGATATAGATGGATATAGATGGATATAGATGGATATAGATGGATATAGATGTATATAGATGGATATAGATGGATATAGATGGATATAGATGGATATAGATGGATATAGATGGATATAGATGGATATAGATGGATATAGATGGATATAGATGGATATAGATGGATATAGATGGATATAGATGGATATAGATGGATATGGATGGATATAGATGGATATAGATGGATATAGATGGATATAGAGGGATATAGATGGATATAGATGGATATAGATGGATATAGATGGATATAGATGGATATGGATGGATATAGATGGATATAGATGGATATAGATGGATATAGATGGATATAGATGGATATAGATGGATATAGATGGATATAGATGGATATAGATGGATATAGATGGATATAGATGGATATAGATGGATATAGATGGATATAGATGGATATGAGAATATAGATGGATATAGATGGATATATATGGATAGAGATGGATATAGATAGATATAGATGGATATAGATGGATATAGATGGATATAGATGGATATAGATGGATATAGATGGATATAGATGGATATAGATGGATATAGATGGATATAGATGGATATAGATGGATATAGATGGATATAGATGGATATAGATGGATATAGATGGATATAGATGGATATAGATGGATATAGATGGATATAGATGGATATAGATGGATATAGATGGATATAGATGGATATAGATGGATATAGATGGATATAGATGGATATAGATGGATATAGATGGATATAGATGGATATAGATGGATATAGATGGATATAGATGGATATGAATGGATATAGATGGATATAGATGGATATAGATGGATATAGATGGATATAGATGGATATAGATGGATATAGATGGATATAGATGGATATAGATGGATATAGATGGATATAGATGGATATAGATGGATATAGATGGATATAGATGGATATAGATGGATATGGATGGATATAGATGGATATAGATGGATATAGATGGATATAGATGGATATAGATGGATATAGATGGATATAGATGGATATAGATGGATATAGATGGATATAGATGGATATAGATGGATATAGATGGATATAGATGGATATAGATGGATATAGATGGATATAGATGGATATAGATGGATATAGATGGATATAGATGGATATAGTTGGATATAGATGGATATAGATGGATATAGATGGATATAGATGGATATAGATGGATATAGATGGATATAGATGGATATAGATGGATATAGATAGATATAGATGGATATAGATGAATATAGATGGATATAGATGGATATAGATGGATATAGATGGATATAGATGGATATAGATGGATATAGATGAATATAGATGGATATAGATGGATATAGATGGATATAGATAGATATAGATGGATATAGATGGATATAGATGGATATAGATGGATATAGATGGATATAGATGGATATAGATGGAAATAGATGGATATAGATGGATATAGATAGATATAGATGGATATAGATGGATATAGATGGATATAGATGGATATAGATGGATATAGATGGATATAGATGGATATAGATGGATATAGATGGATATAGATGGATATAGATGGATATAGATGGATATAGATGGATATAGATGGATATAGATGGATATAGATGGATATAGATGGATATAGATGGATATAGATGGATATAGATGGATATAGATGGATATAGATGGATATAGATGGATATAGATGGATATAGATGGATATAGATGGATATAGATGGATATAGATGGATATAGATGGATATAGATGGATATAGATGTATATATATGGATATAGATGGATATAGATGGATATAGATGGATATAGATGGATATAGATGGATATAGATGGATATAGATGGATATAGATGGATATAGATGGATATAGATGGATATAGATGGATATAGATGGATATAGATGGATATAGATGGATATAGATGGATATAGATGGATATAGATGGATATAGATGGATATAGATGGATATAGATGGATATAGATGGATATAGATGGATATAGATGGATATAGATGGATATAGATGGATATATATGGATATAGATGGATATAGATGGATATAGATGGATATAGATAGATATAGATGGATATAGATGGATATAGATGGATATAGATGGATATAGATGGATATAGATGGATATAGATGGATATAGATGGATATAGATGGATATAGATGGATATAGATGGATATAGATGGATATAGATGGATATAGAGGGATATAGATGGATATAGATGGATATAGATGGATATAGATGGATATAGATGGATATGGATGGATATAGATGGATATAGATGGATATAGATGGATATAGATGGATATAGATGGATATAGATGGATATAGATGGATATAGATGGATATAGATGGATATAGATGGATATAGATGGATATAGATGGATATAGATGGATATAGATGGATATAGATGGATATAGATGGATATAGATGGATATAGATGGATATAGATGGATATAGATGGATATAGAGGGATATAGATGGATATAGATGGATATAGATGGATATAGATGGATATAGATGGATATAGATGGATATAGATGGATATAGATGGATATAGATGGATATAGATGGATATAGATGGATATAGATGGATATAGATGGATATAGATGGATATAGATGGATATATATGGATATATATGGATATAGATGGATATAGATGGATATAGATGGATATAGATGGATATAGATGGATATAGATGGATATAGATGGATATAGATGGATATAGAAGGATATAGATCGATATAGATGGATATAGATGGATATAGATGGATTTAGATGGATATAGATGGATATAGATGGATATAGATGGATATAGATGGATATAGATGGATATAGATGGATATAGATGGATATAGATGGATATAGATGGATATAGATGGATATAGATGGATATAGATGGATATAGATGGATATAGATAGATATAGATGGATATAGATGGATATAGATGGATATAGATGGATATAGAAGGATAAAGATCGATATAGATGGATATATATGGATATAGATGGATTTAGATGGATATAGATGGATATAGATGGATATAGATGGATATAGATGGATATAGATGGATATAGATGGATATAGATGGATATAGATGGATATTTATGGATATAGATGGATATAGATGGATATAGATGGATACAGATGGATATAGATGGATATAGATGGATATAGATGGATATAGATGGATATAGATGGATATAGATGGATATAGATGGATATAGATGGATATAGATGGATATAGATGGATATAGATGGATATAGATGGATATAGATGGAAATAGATGGATATAGATGGATATAGACGCATATAGATGGAAATAGATGGATATAGATGGATATGGATAGATATAGATGGATATAGATTGATATAGATGGATATATATGGATATAGATGGATATAGATGGATATAGATGGATATAGATGGATATAGATGGATATAGATGGATATAGATGGATATAGATGGATATAGATGGATATAGATGGATATAGATGGATATAGATGGATATAGATGGATATAGATGGATATAGATGGATATAGATGGATATAGATGGATATAGATGGATATAGATGGATATAGATGGATATAGATGGATATAGATGGATATAGATGGATATAGATGGATATAGATGGATATAGATGGATATAGATGGATATAGATGGATATAGATGGATATAGATGGATATATATGGATATAGATGGATATAGATGGATATAGATGGATATAGATGGATATAGATAGATATAGATGGATATAGATGGATATAGATGGATATATATGGATATAGGTGGATATAGATGGATATAGATGGATATAGATGGATATAGATGGATATAGATGGATATAGATGGATATAGATGGATATAGATGGATATAGATGGATATAGATGGATATAGATGGATATAGAGGGATATAGATGGATATAGATGGATATAGATGGATATAGATGGATATAGATGGATATAGATGGATATGAATGGATATAGATGGATATAGATGGATATAGATGGACATAGACGCATATAGTTGGATATAGATGGATATAGATGGATATAGATATATATAGATGGATATAGATGGATATAGATGGATATAAATGGATATAGATGGATACAGATGAATATAGATGGATATAGTTGGATATAGATGGATATAGATGGATATAGATGCTTATAGATGGATATAGATGGATATAGATGGATATAGATGGATATAGATGGATATAGATGGATATAGATGGATATAGAGGGATATAGATGGATATAGATGGATATAGATTGATATAGATGGATATAGATGGATATAGATGGATATAGATGGATATAGATGGATATAGATGGATATAGATGGATATAGATGGATATAGATGGATATAGATGGATATAGATGGATATAGATGGATATAGATAGATATAGATGGATATATATGGATATATTTGGATATAGATGGATATAGATGGATATAGATGGATATAGATGGATATAGATGGATATAATTGGATATAGGTGGATATAGATAGATATATATGGATATACATGGATATAGATGGATATAGATGGATATAGATGGATATAGATGTATATAGATGGATATAGATGGATATATATAGAAATATATGGATATAGATGGATATAGATGGATATAGATGGATATAGATGGATATAGATGGATATAGATGTATATAGATGGATATAATTGGATATAGGTGGATATAGATGGATATAGAAGGATATAGATGGATATAGATGGATATAGATAAATATAGATGGATATAAATGGATATAGATGGATATAGATGGATATAGATGGATATAGATCTATATAGATGGATATAGATGGATATAGATGGATATAGATGGATATAGATGGATATAGATGGATATAGATGGATATAGATGGATATAGATGGATATAGATGGATATAGATGGATATAGATGGATATAGATGGATATAGATGGATATAGATGGATATAGATGGATATAGATGGATATAGATGGAAATAGATGGATATAGAAGGATATAGATGGATATAGACGCACATAGATGGATATAGATGGATATGGATAGATATAGATGGATATAGATTGATATAGATGTATATATATGGATATAGATGGATATAGATGGATATAGATGGATATAGATGGATATGAATGGATATAGATGGATATAGATGGATATAGATGGATATAGATGAATATAGATGGATATAGATGGATATAGGTGGATATAGATGGATATAGATGGATATAGATGGATATAGATGGATATAGATGGATATAGATGGATATAGATGGATATAGATGGATATAGATGGATATAGATGGATATATATGGATATAGATGGATATAGATGGATATAGATGGATATAGACGGATATAGATGGATATAGATGGATATAGATGGATATAGATGGATATAGATAGATATAGATGGATATAGATGGATATAGATGGATATATATGGATATAGATGGATATAGATGGATATAGATGGATATAGATGGATATAGATGGATATAGATGGATATAGATGGATATAGATGGATATAGATGGATATAGATGGATATAGATGGATATAGATGGATATAGATGGATATAGATGGATTTAGATGGATATAGATGGATATAGATGGATATAGATGGATATAGATGGATATAGATGGATATAGATGGATATAGATGGATATAGATGGATATAGAGGGATATAGATGGATATAGATGGATATAGATTTGTTAAAGATGGATATAGATGTATATAGATGGATATAGATGGATATAGATGGATATAGATGTATATAGATGGATATAGATGGATATAGATGGATATAGATGGATATAGATGGATATAGATGGATATAGATGGATATAGATGGATATAGATGGATATAGATAGATATAGATGGATATATATGGATATATTTGGATATAGATGGATATAGATGGATATAGATGGATATAGATGGATATAGATGGATATAGATGGATATAGATGGATATAGATGGATATAGATGGATATAGATGGATATAGATGGATATAGATGGATATAGATGGATATAGATGGATATATATGGATATAGATGGATATAGATGGATATAGATGGATATAGATGGATATAGATGGATATAGATGGATATAGATGGATATAGATGGATATAGATGGAAATAGATGGATATAGATGGATATAGATGGATATAGATGGATATAGATGGATATAGATGGATATAGATGGATATAGATGGATATAGATGGATATAGATGTATATAGATGGATATAATTGGATATAGGTGGATATAGATGGATATAGAAGGATATAGATGGATATAGATGGATATAGATAAATATAGATGGATATAGATGGATATAGATGGATATAGATGGATATAGATGGATATAGATGGATATAGATGGATATAGATGGATATAGATGGATATAGATGGATATAGATGGATATAGATGGATATAGATGGATATAGATGGATATAGATGGATATAGATGGATATAGATGGATATAGATGGATATAGATGGATATAGATGGATATAGATGGATATGGATGGATATAGATGGATATAGATGGATATAGATGGATATAGAGGGATATAGATGGATATAGATGGATATAGATGGATATAGATGGATATAGATGGATATAGATGGATATAGATGGATATAGATGGATATAGATGGATATAGATGGATATAGATGGATATAGATGGATATAGATGGATATAGATGGATATAGATGGATATATATGGATATATATGGATATAGATGGATATAGATGGATATAGATGGATATAGATGGATATAGATGGATATAGATGGATATAGATGGATATAGATGGATATAGAAGGATATAGATCGATATAGATGGATATAGATGGATATAGATGGATTTAGATGGATATAGATGGATATAGATGGATATAGATGGATATAGATGGATATAGATGGATATAGATGGATATAGATGGATATAGATGGATATAGATGGATATAGATGGATATAGATGGATATAGATGGATATAGATGGATATAGATGGATATAGATGGATATAGATGGATATAGATGGATATAGATGGATATAGAAGGATATAGATGGATATAGATGGATATATATGGATATAGATGGATTTAGATGGATATAGATGGATATAGATGGATATAGATGGATATAGATGGATATAGATGGATATAGATGGATATAGATGGATATAGATGGATATATATGGATATAGATGGATATAGATGGATATAGATGGATACAGATGGATATAGATGGATATAGATGGATATAGATGGATATAGATGGATATAGATGGATATAGATGGATATAGATGGATATAGATGGATATAGATGGATATAGATGGATATAGATGGATATAGATGGATATAGTTGGAAATAGATGGATATAGATGGATATAGACGGATATAGATGGATATAGATGGATATAGATGGATATGGATGGATATAGATGGATATAGATGGATATAGATGGATATATATGGATATAGATGGATATAGATGGATATAGATGGATATAGATGGATATAGATGGATATAGATGGATATAGATGGATATAGATGGATATAGATGGATATAGATGGATATAGATGGATATAGATGGATATAGATGGATATAGATGGATATAGATGGATATAGATGGATATAGATGGATATAGATGGATATAGATGGATATAGATGGATATAGATGGATATAGATGGATATAGATGGATATAGATGGATATAGATGGATATAGATGGATATAGATGGATATAGATGGATATAGATGGATATAGATGTATATAGATGGATATAGATGGATATAGATGGATATAGATGGATATAGATGGATATAGATGGATATAGATGGATATAGATGGATATAGATGGATATATATGGATATAGATGGATATAGATGGATATAGATGGATATAGATGGATATAGATGGATATAGATGGATATAGATGGATATAGATGGATATAGATGGATATAGATGGATATAGAGGGATATAGATGGATATAGATGGATATAGATGGATATAGATGGATATAGATGGATATAGATGGATATGGATGGATATAGATGGATATAGATGGATATAGATGGATATAGACGGATATAGTTGGATATAGATGGATATAGATGGATATAGATATATATAGATGGATATAGATGGATATAGATGGATATAGATGGATATAGATGGATATAGATGGATATAGATGGATATAGTTGGATATAGATGGATATAGATGGATATAGATGCTTATAGATGGATATAGATGGATATAGATGGATATAGATGGATATAGATGGATATAGATGGAGATATATGGATATAGAGGGATATAGATGGATATAGATGGATATTGATGGATATAGATGGATATAGATGGATATAGATGGATATAGATGGATATAGATGGATATAGATGGATATAGATGGATATAGATGGATATAGATGGATATAGATGGATATAGATGGATATAGATGGATATAGATGGATATAGATGGATATAGATGGATATAGATGGATATAGTTGGATATAGATGGATATAGATGGATATAGATGGATATAGATGGATATAGATGGATATAGATGGATATAGATGGATATAGATGGATATAGATGGATATAGATGGATATAGATGGATATAGATGGATATAGATGGATATAGATGGATATAGATGGATATAGATGGATATAGATGGATATATATAGATATATATGGATATAGATGGATATAGATGGATATAGATGGATATAGATGGATATAGATGGATATAGATGGATATAGATGGATATAATTGGATATAGATGGATATAGATGGATATAGATGGATATAGATGGATATAGATGGATATAGATGAATATAGATGGATATAGATGGATATAGATGGATATAGATGGATATAGATGGATATAGATGGATATAGATGGATATAGATGGATATAGATGGATATAGATGGATATAGATGGATATAGATGGATATAGATGGATATAGATGGATATAGATGGATATTGATGGATACAGATGGATGTAGATGGATTTAGATGGATATAGATGGATATAGATGGATATAGATGGATATAGATGGATATAGATGGATATAGATGGATATAGATGGATATAGAAGGATATAGATGGATATAGATGGATATAGATGGATATAGATGGATATAGATAGATATAGATGGATATAGATGGATATAGATGGATATAGATGGATATAGATGGATATAGATGGATATAGATGGATATAGATGGATATGGATGGATATAGATGGATATAGATGGATATAGATGGATATAGATGAATATAGATGGATATAGATGGATATAGATGGATATAGATGGATATAGATGGATATAGATGGATATAGATGGATATAGATGGATATAGATGGATATAGATGGATATAGATGGATATAGATGGATATAGATGGATATAGATGGATATAGATGGATATAGATGGATATAGATGGATATAGATGGATATAGATGGATATAGAGGATATAGATGGATATAGATGGATATAGATGGATATAGATGGATATAGATGGATATAGATGTATATATATGGATATAGATGGATATAGATGGATATAGATGGATATAGATGGATATGGATGGATATAGATGGATATAGATGGATATAGATGGATATAGATGGATATAGATGGATATAGATGGATATAGATGGATATAGATGGATATAGATGGATATAGATGGATATAGATGGATATAGATGGATATAGATGGATATAGATGGATATAGATGGATATAGATGGATATAGATGGATATAGATGGATATAGATGGATATAGATGGATATAGATGGATATAGACGCATATAGATGGATATAGATGGATATAGATGGATATAGATGGATATAGATAGATATAGATGGATATAGATGGATATAGATGGATATATATGGATATGGATGGATATAGATGGATATAGATGGATATAGATGGATATAGATGGATATAGATGGATATAGATGGATATAGATGGATATAGATGGATATAGATGGATATAGATGGATATAGATGGATATAGATGGATATAGATGGATATAGATGGATATAGATGGATATAGATGGATATAGATGGATATAGATGGATATAGATGGATATAGATGGATATAGATGGATATAGATGGATATAGAGGGATATAGATGGATATAGATGGATATAGATTGTTATAGATGGATATAGATGTATATAGATGGATATAGATGGATATAGATGGATATAGATGGATATAGATGGATATAGATGGATATAGATGGATATAGATGGATATAGATGGATATAGATGGATATAGATGGATATAGATGGATATAGATGGATATAGATGGATATAGATGGATATAGATGGATATAGATGGATATAGATGGATATAGATGGATATATATGGATATAGTTGGATATAGATGGATATAGATGGATATAGATGGATATAGATGGATATAGATGGATATAGATGGATATAGATGGATATAGATGGATATAGATGGATATAGATGGATATAGATGGATATAATTGGATATAGGTGGATATAGATAGATATATATGGATATAGATGGATATAGATGGATATAGATGGATATAGATGGATATAGATGTATATAGATGGATATAGATGGATATAGATGGATATAGATGGATATAGATGGATATAGATGGATATAGATGGATATAGATGGATATAGATGGATATAGATGGATATAGATGGATATAGATGTATATAGATGGATATAATTGGATATAGGTGGATATAGATGGATATAGAAGGATATAGATGGATATAGATGGATATAGATAAATATAGATGGATATAGATGGATATAGATGGATATAGATGGATATAGATGGATATAGATGGATATAGATGGATATAGATGGATATAGATGGATATAGATGGATATAGATGGATATAGATGGATATAGATGGATATAGATGGATATAGATGGATATAGATGGATATAGATGGATATAGATGGATATAGATGGATATAGATGGATATAGATGGATATAGATGGATATAGATGGATATAGATGGATATAGATGGATATAGATGGATATAGATGGATATAGATGGATATAGATGGATATAGATGGATATAGATGGATATGGATGGATATAGATGGATATAGATGGATATAGATGGATATAGATGAATATAGATGGATATAGATGGATATAGATGGATATAGATGGATATAGATGGATATAGATGGATATAGATGGATATAGATGGATATAGATGGATATAGATGGATATAGATGGATATAGATGGATATAGATGGATATAGATGGATATATATGGATATAGATGGATATAGATGGATATAGACGGATATAGATGGATATAGATGGATATAGATGGATATAGATGGATATAGATAGATATAGATGGATATAGATGGATATAGATGGATATAGATGGATATAGATGGATATAGATGGATATAGATGGATAAAGATGGATATAGATGGATATAGATGGATATAGATGGATATAGATGGATATAGATGGATATAGATGGATATAGATGGATATAGATGGATATAGATGGATATAGATGGATATAGATGGATATAGATGGATATAGATGGATATAGATGGATATAGATGGATATAGATGGATATAGATGGATATAGATGGATATAGATGGATATAGATGGATATAGATGGATATAGATGGATATAGATGGATATAGATGGATATAGATGGATATAGATGGATATAGATGGATATAGATGGATATAGATGGATATAGATGGATATAGATGGATATAGATGGATATAGATGGATATAGATGGATATAGATGGATATAGATGGATATAGATGGATATAGATGGATATAGATGGATATAGATGGATATAGATGGATATAGATGGATATAGATGGATATAGATGGATATAGATGGATATAGATGGATATAGATGGATATAGTATGGATATAGATGGATATAGATGGATATAGATGGATATAGATGGATATAGATGGATATAGATGGATATAGATGGATATAGATGGATATAGATGGATATAGATGGATATAGATGGATATAGATGGATATAGATGGATATAGATGGATATAGATGGATATAGATGGATATAGATGGATATAGATGGATATAGATGGATATAGATGGATATAGATGGATATAGATGGATATAGATGGATATAGATGGATATAGATGGATATAGATGGATATAGATGGATATAGATGGATATAGATGGATATAGATGGATATAGATGGATATAGATGGATATAGATGGATATAGATGGATATAGATGGATATAGATGGATATAGATGGATATAGATGGATATAGATGGATATAGATGGATATAGATGGATATAGATGGATATAGATGGATATAGATATGGATATAGATGGATATAGATGGATAGAGATGGATATAGATGGATATAGATGGATATAGATGGATATAGATGGATATAGATGGATATAGATGGATATAGATGGATATAGATGGATATAGATGGATATAGATGGATATAGATGGATATAGATGGATATAGATGGATATAGATGGATATAGATGGATATAGATTTGTTAAAGATGGATATAGATGTATATAGATGGATATAGATGGATATAGATGGATATAGATGGATATAGATGTATATAGATGGATATAGATGGATATAGATGGATATAGATGGATATAGATGGACATATATGGATATAGATGGATATAGATGGATATAGATGGATATAGATAGATATAGATGGATATAGATGGATATAGATGGATATAGATGGATATAGATGGATATAGATGGATACAGATGGAAAAAGATGGATATAGATGGATATAGATGGATATAGATGGATATAGATGGATATAGATGCATATAGATGGATATAGATGGATATAGATGGATATAGATAGTTATAGATGGATATAGATGGATATGGATGGATATAGATGGATATAGATGGATATAGAAGCTTATAGATGCATATAGATGGATATAATTGGATATAGGTGGATATAGATGGATATAGATGGACATAGATGGATATTGATGGATATAGATGGATATAGATGGATATAGATGTATATAGATGGATGTAGATGGATATAGATGGATATAGATGGATATAGATGGATATAGATGGATATAGATGGATATAGATGGATATAGATTGATATAGATAGTTTTAGATGGATATAGATGTATATAGATGGATATAGATGGATATAGATGGACATAGACGCATATAGTTGGATATAGATGGATATAGATGGATATAGATAGATATAGATGGATATAGATGGATATAGATGGATATATATGGATATAGATGGATACAGATGGATATAGATGGATATAGATGGATATAGATGGATATAGATGGATATAGATGCTTATAGATGCATATAGATGGATATAATTGGATATAGGTGGATATAGATGGATATAGATGGACATAGATGGATATTGATGGATATAGATGGATATAGATGGATATAGATGGATATAGATGGATATAGATGGATATAGATGTAAATAGATGGATATAGATGGATATAGATGCATATAGATGGACATATATGGATATAGATGGATATAGATGGATATAGATGGATACAGATGGATATAGATGGATATAGATGGATATAGATGGATATAGATGGATATAGATGGATATAGATGGATATAGATGGATATAGATGGATATAGATGGATATAGATGGATATAGATGGATATAGATTGGTATAGATGGATATAGATGGATATAGATGGATATAGATGGATATAGATGGATATAGATGGATATAGATGGGTATAGATGCATATAGATGGATATAAATGGATATAGGTGGATATAGATGGATATAGATGGATATAGATAGATATAGATGGATATAGATACATATAGATGCATATAGATGGATATAATTGGATATAGGTGGATATAGATGGATATAGATGGATATAGATGGATATAGATGGATGTAGATGAATATAGATGGATGTAGATGGATATAGATGGATATAGATGGATATAGATGGATATAGATGCATATAGATGGATATAGATGGATATTGATGGACATAGATGGATATAGATGGATATAGATGGATATAGATGGATATAGATGGTTATAGATGGATATAGATGGAAATAGATGGAAATAGATGGATATAGATGGATATAGATGGATATAGACGCATATAGATGGATATAGATGGATATAGATGGATATAGATAGATATAGATGGATATAGATGGATATAGATGGATATAGATGGATATATATGGACATAGATGGATATAGATGGATATAGATGGATATAGATGGATATAGATGGATATAGATGGATATAGATGGATATAGATGGATATAGATGGATATAGATGGATATAGATGGATATGGATGGATATAGATGGATATAGATGGATATAGATGGATATAGATGGATATAGATGGATATAGACGCATATAGATGGATATAGATGGATAAAGATAGATATAGATGGATATAGATGGATATATATGGATATAGATGGATATAGATGGATATAGATGGATATAGATGGATATAGATGGATATAGATGGATATAGATGGATATAGATATATATAGATGAATATAGATGGATATAGATGGATATATATGGATAAAGATGGATATAGATGGATATAGATGGATATAGATGGATATAGATGGATATAGATGGATATAGATGGATATAGATGGATATAGATGGATATAGATGGATATAGATGGATATAGATGGATATAGATGGATATAGATGGATATAGATGGATATAGATGGATATAGATGGATATAGTATGGATATAGATGGATATAGATGGATATAGATGGATATAGATGGATATAGATGGATATAGATGGATATAGATGGATATAGATGGATATAGATGGATAAAGATCGATATAGATGGATATATATGGATATAGATGGATTTAGATGGATATAGATGGATATAGATGGATATAGATGGATATATATGGATATAGATGGATATAGATGGACATATATGGATATAGATGGATATAGTTGGATATAGATGGATATAGATGGATATAGATGGATATAGATGGATATAGATGGATATAGATGGATATATATGAATATAGATGGATATAGATAGATATAGATGGATATAGATGGATATAGATGGATATAGATGGATATAGATGGATATAGGTGGATATAGATGGATATAGATGAATATAGATGAATATAGATGGATATAGATGGATATAGATGGATATGGATAGATATAGATGGATATAGATTGATATAGATGGATATATATGGATATAGATGGATATAGATGGATATAGATGGAAATAGATGGATATACATGGATATGGATAGATATAGATGGATATAGATTGATATAGATGGATATATATGGATATAGATGGATATAGATGGATATAGATGGATATAGATGGATATAGATGGATATAGATGGATATAGATGGATATAGATGGATATAGATGGATATAGATGGATATAGATGGATATAGATGGATATAGATGGATATAGATGGATATAGATGGATATAGATGGATATAGATGGATATAGATGGATATAGATGGATATAGATGGATATAGATGGATATAGATGGATATAGATGGATATAGATGGATATAGATGTATATATATGGATATAGATGGATATAGATGGATATAGATGGATATAGATGGATATAGATGGATATAGATGGATATAGATGGATATGGATATGGATATAGATGGATATAGATGGATAAAGATGGATATAGATGGATATAGATGGACATATATGGATATAGATGGATATAGATGGATATAGATGGATATAGATAGATATAGATGGATATAGATGGATATAGATGGATATATATGGATATAGGTGGATAGAGATGGATATAGATGGATATAGATGGATACAGATGGAAAAAGATGGATATAGATGGATATAGATGGATATAGATGGATATAGATGGATATAGATGCATATAGATG
The DNA here is from genome assembly GCA_037075165.1 of Hirtodrosophila histrioides. Lineage (NCBI taxonomy): Eukaryota > Metazoa > Arthropoda > Insecta > Diptera > Drosophilidae > Hirtodrosophila > Hirtodrosophila histrioides. The sequence continues at coordinate 55,731 of JBAMCL010000137.1, forward strand.
GATATAGATGGATATAGATGGATATAGATAGTTATAGATGGATATAGATGGATATGGATGGATATAGATGGATATAGATGGATATAGAAGCTTATAGATGCATATAGATGGATATAATTGGATATAGGTGGATATAGATGGATATAGATGGACATAGATGGATATTGATGGATATAGATGGATATAGATGGATATAGATGTATATAGATGGATGTAGATGGATATAGATGGATATAGATGGATATAGATGTATATAGATGTATATAGATGGATATAGATGGATATAGATTGATATAGATAGTTTTAGATGGATATAGATGTATATAGATGGATATAGATGGATATAGATGGAATAGAGGATATAGTTTGATATAGATGGATATAGATGGATATATATGGATATAGATGGATATAGATGGATATAGATGGATATAGATGGATATAGATGGATATAGATGGATATAGATGGATATAGATGGATATAGATGGATATAGATGCTTATAGATGCATATAGATGGATATAATTGGATATAGGTGGATATAGATGGATATAGATGGATATAGATGGATATAGATGGATATAGATGGATATAGATGGATATAGATGGATATAGATGGATATAGATGGATATAGATGGATATAGATGGATATAGATGGAATAGATGGATATAGATGGATATAGATGGATATAGATGGATATAGATGGATATAGATGGATATAGATGGATATAGATGGATATAGATGGATATAGATGGATATAGATGGATATAGATGGATATAGATGGATATAGATGGATATAGATGGATATAGATGGATATAGATGGATATAGATGGATATAGATCGATATAGATGGATATAGATGGATATAGATGGGTATAGATGTATATAGATGGATATAGATGGATATAGATGGATATAGATGGATATTGATGGACATAGATAGATATAGATGGATATAGATACATATAGATGCATATAGATGGATATAAATGGATATAGGTGGATATAGATGGATATAGATGGATATAGATGGATATAGATGGATGTAGATGAATATAGATGGATGTAGATGGATATAGATGGATATAGATGGATATAGATGGATATAGATGCATATAGATGGATATAGATGGATATAGATGGATATAGATGGATATAGATGGATATAGATGGATATAGATGGATATAGATGGATATAGATGGATATAGATGGATATAGATGGAAATAGATGGATATAGATGGATATAGATGGATATAGATGGATATAGATGGATATAGATGGATATAGATGGATATAGATGGATATAGATGGATATAGATGGATATAGATGGATATAGATGGACATAGATGGATATAGATGGATATAGATGGATATAGATGGATATAGATGGATATAGATGGATATAGATGGATATAGATGGATATAGATGGATATAGATGGATATAGATGGATATAGATGGATATAGATGGATATAGATGGATATAGATGGATATAGATGGATATAGATGGATATAGATGGATATAGATGGATATAGATGGATATAGATGGATATAGATGGATATAGATGGATATAGATGGATATAGATGGATATAGATGGATATAGATGGATATAGATGGATATAGATGGATATAGATGGATATAGATGGATATAGATGGATATAGATGGATATAGATGGATATAGATGGATATAGATGGATATAGATGGATATAGATGGATATAGATGGATATAGATGGATATAGATGGATATAGATGGATATAGATGGATATAGATGGATATAGATGGATATAGATGGATATAGATGGATATAGATGGATATAGATGGATATAGATGGATATAGATGGATATAGATGGATATAGATGGATATAGATGGATATAGATGGATATAGATGGATATAGATGGATATAGATGGATATAGATGGATATAGATGGATTTAGATGGATATAGATGGATATAGATGGATATAGATGGATATAGATGGATATAGATGGATATAGATGGATATAGATGGATATAGATGGATATAGTTGGATATAGATGGATATAGATGGATATAGATGGATATAGATGGATATAGATGGATATAGATGGATATAGATGGATATAGATGGATATAGATGGATATAGATGGATATAGATGGATATAGATGGATATAGATGGATATAGATGGATATAGATGGATATAGATGGATATAGATGGATATAGATGGATATAGATGGATATAGATGGATATAGATGGATATAGATGGATATAGATGGATATAGATGGATATAGATGGATATAGATGGATATAGATGGATATAGATGGATATAGATGGATATAGATGGATATAGATGGATATAGATGGATATAGATGGATATAGATGGATATAGATGGATATAGATGGATATAGATGGATATAGATGGATATAGATGGATATAGATGGATATAGATGGATATAGATGGATATAGATGGATATAGATGGATATAGATGGATATAGATGGATATAGATGGATATAGATGGATATAGATGGATATAGATGGATATAGATGGATATAGATGGATATAGATGGATATAGATGGATATAGATGGATATAGATGGATATAGATGGATATAGATGGATATAGATGGATATAGATGGATATAGATGGATATAGATGGATATAGATGGATATAGATGGATATAGATGGATATAGATGGATATAGATGGATATAGATGGATATAGATGGATATAGATGGATATAGATGGATATAGATGGATATAGATGGATATAGATGGATATAGATGGATATAGATGGATATAGATGGATATAGATGGATATAGATGGATATAGATGGATATAGATGGATATAGATGGATATAGATGGATATAGATGGATATAGATGGATATAGATGGATATAGATGGATATAGATGGATATAGATGGATATAGATGGATATAGATGGATATAGATGGATATAGATGGATATAGATGGATATAGATGGATATAGATGGATATAGATGGATATAGATGGATATAGATGGATATAGATGGATATAGATGGATATAGATGGATATAGATGGATATAGATGGATATAGATGGATATAGATGGATATAGATGGATATAGATGGATATAGATGGATATAGATGGATATAGATGGATATAGATGGATATAGATGGATATAGATGGATATAGATGGATATAGATGGATATAGATGGATATAGATGGATATAGATGGATATAGATGGATATAGATGGATATAGATGGATATAGATGGATATAGATGGATATAGATGGATATAGATGGATATAGATGGATATAGATGGATATAGATGGATATAGATGGATATAGATGGATATAGATGGATATAGATGGATATAGATGGATATAGATGGATATAGATGGATATAGATGGATATAGATGGATATAGATGGATATAGATGGATATAGATGGATATAGATGGATATAGATGGATATAGATGGATATAGATGGATATAGATGGATATAGATGGATATAGATGGATATAGATGGATATAGATGGATATAGATGGATATAGATGGATATAGATGGATATAGATGGATATAGATGGATATAGATGGATATAGATGGATATAGATGGATATAGATGGATATAGATGGATATAGATGGATATAGATGGATATAGATGGATATAGATGGATATAGATGGATATAGATGGATATAGATGGATATAGATGGATATAGATGGATATAGATGGATATAGATGGATATAGATGGATATAGATGGATATAGATGGATATAGATGGATATAGATGGATATAGATGGATATAGATGGATATAGATGGATATAGATGGATATAGATGGATATAGATGGATATAGATGGATATAGATGGATATAGATGGATATAGATGGATATAGATGGATATAGATGGATATAGATGGATATAGATGGATATAGATGGATATAGATGGATATAGATGGATATAGATGGATATAGATGGATATAGATGGATATAGATGGATATAGATGGATATAGATGGATATAGATGGATATAGATGGATATAGATGGATATAGATGGATATAGATGGATATAGATGGATATAGATGGATATAGATGGATATAT